>JAVQJF010050482.1:0-32183 GCA_036023855.1 Gadopsis marmoratus
TTTTAAAAAGTATTATTTTATTCTTTTTATAGTTCTCTGTGTGTGTGTGTGTGTGTGTGTGTGTGTGTGTGTGTGTGTGTGTGTGTGTGTTGGTAGCAAAGAGAAAGAAAGAGAGAGACATGATGTAAATACAAGACAAGTTTAGATTAATTTAACATTAAATAGCAATAAACCAGTTTTATAAAACTGTGCATAATTATGTTCTGTTAAACCACTTTATACTATTACTTCATAGTATCCTGAATGTCAACATAGTTAACACATACAAGAATATAAGGTCTTCCATCAAAAATACTACAACATAAAGAAAAGTTTTTTTATAAACACGTATATGTTGCTAGAGCTATAATCAGCTGGTGGGGAGTTGACTGTGCGTGCGTGTGTGTGCGTGCGTGCGTGCGTGTGTGAGAGTGTGTGTGTGTGTGTGTGTGAGAGTGTGTATAGGTGTGTGTGTGTGTGTGTGTGTGAGTGAGAGAGATTGTATACTCACCACAACCCCAAACTGCTCAGGCTCTGACAAATTTGCGTACTCATTTTTAAACTTTGCCAAGGCGTTCAGCTGCTCCTGCTCTGGTAGGTGCTTCACAAGGTTCTACATAGAAGCGAGAGGAAGAAAAGGAGTGAGAAGCAGCAAGGAGGAAAGCAGAGCAGAGGAAAGCAATGCATTTATTTAAAAATAGCCTTGTGATGGTGATGTCGAGATGCCTGACACTCTTTATTTTATTAATCATCATTGGTACAACGTCATACATTCAACATTCATGTGTCAATTTATTTGACAGTTTACAGAATATAATGGCCTAAAGTGTCCAAAGATGCGTGTGTGTGTACCCCGTGGGGGAATAGATATATGTGGGTTTCAACAGCCATGTGGTTGCCCACAGTCCATGCCTGAAGAGCAACAGGGTGTTTTCTTTGAATTGAATTTAGAATGAGCCCTAGGACTACCACTCTTTGCACTGGGCTTGTACAGAAACATGACCTACCGCTGTTCTATTTGCCGTGTGTTTGGTGAGTTTCAGCCCTGTCGGTAAGTTTCAGCAAAAATCTTTGTGACAGCAATAAAATGTTATCAAACACAGACGAATATCCTTGGGACTATATGCACATATATAGATAATTGAAAGTGAAACTGTGATTAGGTTTTTTAGACAGCCAAAAGGAATAAATGTTAAATTATTTAAGCCATGTTGATTGAATTGCCTTGACATGTGACTTTAACAGCCATCTCAACAAATACTGCCACTATGTGGTAAATATGTTGGTCTGATGCATTTAAATTGGGTTGAAAATCTGTCCCTGATGCCTGGGGTAAGGACAAATAGTGCCTCTTCCATTACTTCAGTTTTTATTGATGCAGTATAATGGAAATTGCTTTAATGCCTTAATTTTTTATGTAATGTAATTACCAATTATTGATCAAATTTTAAAATGTACATCTGCAGCTCATGTTTGATATTGTTTATTTCTTTCAACACGTTCAGCTTACCCACACCCAAACCGATCACAGTTAATTAACCTGAAACCCTTACATGCATTAATCAACTTCCTCAACATCTGGTGCAGATATTTTGAGTCATCAACCTTTTACATATTTGGTGACATCTATAAGCTTGATGAACGTATACTGATGCCTTTAATTTCAATTCTGTAGGTACTGACAAGAACGAGAAACCTGGAGTTCATTTCCCCCCATTCTAGCCTCCCTGCACTGGTTACCTGTGTAAGTAGTCATCTACTAATGTCAAATAAGTAACTGAAGTGCTTAACATTAACAACTTTATGTCTTTATGTAACATTTGCCCTACCTGGATCATAGGTTCAGTGAGTTGCTCTTCATCCACCTCCACTATCATCTGACGGATTTCCTGATAAGGCATACGGAAAGAACCCAGGAAGATGGCTACACAGAAACATAGAAAAGATGCAACAAATGCTGTGGTAAAGATTAAAATGATTCACCAATGACCAGTAATGTTTGTTACTTTTACAATTTGTTGATTTCTGTAAACATCTGTTCATACAAATCAATAATAGGAAAAAATTAAAATAAAAAAAGAACAGTTCAAGGACACATGAAGGACATGAAGAAGGAACCAAAGAGTAAGTCAAATTAAAAATACATCAGCACATAAGTCAGCCAGTCATAAAACTTATTCAGAAAAAGCAATTTGAAAAATTACACTGCTTTAGCAAGCATGAGATCCTCACGCAAGTGGCACCACTAGGGACTGAATGCCAAATGCCTTGTCAGGATAAGTCATTAGTTGAGCCAGTGGAACCATCAGAAAAACCCTGAAAGTTAAAACATGTGTGCATAAACTAGGAGCCAGAGTTACAGACATCAAACTGACAAGATATACACGAGAACCACAAATAACTCTCAAAAAAAAAATAATAATAAAAACGTGTACTTCTTTTCCAATCTCATTGTAAAAGTAATCCCTACATGGAACGACAAAAGAAAATTATTTAAATTTAATGCCACTGACTCCAAAAACATTGGTTGTCAAAAGCTACTTAACTTGGGTCAGTAGTGTTGGCGAGATATATTTATTATTTAGTAGCATTAAAAGCGCTAAGTGATTTATATAAAATTTAAATAATACAATAAAATTCCTTATTACCAACAATTACTAGACTTCAAGCTGAGTTTAGGGAAGTCAGCATTCAAACAGTTCAAGATTAAAAACAACTGCATATATTCAATGGAGGTCTGACTGACAAATTAGTCTTTCTTCATGTAAAAATGTGATATAAGTAAGCTCTGTACCGTTATTGCTCAAATTAACTCATTAAAATTACATGGAATCAATTTGCACTGTATATTAACAGCAGCGTATCAATCAAGCAACAGTAATAAAACCTCACAGACTCACTCTCAACCTCAATCAAAGCTTTTAGTCTCTTTACCTCCCATGGTGGAACACATAAACTACCTACTCTCCTCCTACTTTTTCTCTCCTCGTTCCTGCTCTATAATTTCCGCTGCATGATTTATCACTGTTACTGGGCTGATTAGTCTCGTTTTCTTTTAATACATGAAACAAAGGTCACAGCTCCCCTTGATATCAGCCAATGAGGTGCTAATATCTGGGAGTGCTTAAGAGATCAGCTGGATCCTCATTAATGCCGGGTGCTCTTAAAACGGTCATTTTAAGACCAAGCATGTGTGCACGAGTGCGCGCCTGTGTCTGTGTGCGAGTGAGAGAGAGACCGAAGCAAGGTTTCCATCCAAATGTAGCGCACCTTTAAACAAAATTCTGCAAAAGAAAATGCAAATTAATACGCGTTTCCATCCACTACTAAACAGCTGGTGATGCTAATTCTCCAGTCATGTGCCACAATGTTGTAAACGTTATGGAAACATGCCATTTAGGTTTGTTTCATGTATTACATGCTTGTTAGTAATTGAACTGCATCTCTCACTCTCTCTCTCTCTGCTGCTGTCTGCGAGTGTTTCTGCTCCTGGATCTGTGGGGTCTGGATCTGTGGGGTCTGGATCTGTGGGGTCTGGTCGTGTGGATGCTGACCGCCTGCTGCCCCTTGCTCTAACTAGATGGCTTCTGCTGCTGCTACTGTTCTTATTATTAGTGTTGTTGTATTGCTAATATATAAAGATGTAGCTCACTCTCTGCCAAAAAGACTGTATTGGGGTCACTTTATAACGTGAAAAAAACATAACCAGGAACACAGCAGATGAGTTAAGTGAGATGAAGGGCGGAAGTGAGTGCAAAGTGTTTTGCGGAGCTGTGGCAGTAGACTGAACATTAGACACATGGATGTGTATAATGGGGGGAGGAGGAGGAGGAGGAGGAGTGGGCTGAAAGGAAACAAATACTTACATAGATTCTGTGCAATCTTAGGATCGAGCACCTTGAGCTCTTTAATTCTCTTCTTTATGGATTTCTTATCCTCCAGATCCTCCTCCTCTTTGTTGGCTGATGAAGACAGAAGCACTGAATTATTATCAACACACAAAGGAATACTTCACACAAATGCAATGGACTTCCTGTATTGCTGACATGTGTGAGACACAAGCACATTTAGATGCAGTGAGATTATGAGATTTACATATCTTTTTTCAGTGTCCATGTACAACATAAGGTTTTAAGGATTTTAAAATTTTAACCATTTCAATTAAACCACAAACATAATTTCTGGTCATTTACATATGTTTCTAAGTGAACAGTGACACAGTCTACGGCAGAATAGCATGCTGCTAGAGAAGCATGGCCAAAGGGATTATGACAAATTGCATCACACCACTGACAGAGTAAGGTTTGGGTGAGCCATGGCTGTTCCATGAACACATAAAGTTGTCAGGTTACATGTGAAGGTAAATCTGTTCTGGGTCACGTGGAGCCAGGTAGATGGGATTGTGATAGTGCCAGTAGTGATATCTAATGGTAGATAGGAGAGGCATCATGAGGTCTGGATTACAAACAACAAACCAGTAAGACACACACAGATTTACACACACAACCCTCTTGAGCCACGCTCACAAAGAGGAGTTCATGGTTGGTTTTAATTATTTAAGACACCAGATTAAGAGAACAAAATGTGCATCCCAGGAGTATGCTGGGTAATTGTCTGGCGCTGTAATTATGGGGTGCGTGGTGAGAGGAGAGAAGACGAGAGGGGTTAATCCACGGGAAAGGTATTTCTACTGTTCCACATGGGGTTGGTCTTCTTTCAGGGATCCTGTATCTAATTAAAAAGTGAAGAGGTATGCTGGGAGCTCCCGCAGAAAAAGACTGTTCGCATGTCCACAAACATGCACACCTACAGAACAGCTCAAAAAGCACAGAAATACACAAACACAGCCACATACTGAGCTATTCTTGGACTTACGTGGCTCCTCTGTTGGTATACTCTCCTCATAGTCTTTCAGTGTGTGAGCGAGAGGGGAAACGCACAGGGCAGGCAAGGAGGACAGTGGGAAAGAGTGTGGCACGGAAAAGGGAGAGGCGAGAGAAGAGATAAAGACATTTTCACAAGACTGCACCATGTCCACTGCAGCGTTAAACATGAAGAGACTCAAGTAAAGAAAGAACAAATACACTGTATGAAAAAAGGCTGAATATATAGAAGTAGAAAACAACTACATAAAAAAAAAAAAAAACTGAAATTGTGATGGGTGGTTTTCACAATTCTCTGACATTTTATAGACCAAATGGTTAAAGTAATTCTCTACAACGTAAGAGTCAGATGAATCAATAATTACTAATTTGTTGTGGTTGTTGTTGCAGCCCTAGATCCAAATGTTTCCAAAGATATCAGGCTGAATTTTGGACAAATGTTTCTAAAAAAATGATTCAGTCATAAAATAGAACGACTTGGGTTTGAATAATTCAGTCAGTGTAGGCATAATACACTATAGCTTAAATTAAGTGTTTAAACAAAAAGGATTATACCGTATATATGAAATTGTCATACAACATACATACATACATACATCAAGGTTAAAAATCAGTTTTCAAACCTTAATGCTGGTTAACAGAGAAACTGAGGTTCAAGACGTTAAATGACAGATAAAAAAAACCCATTCAAACAGAAAAAAACAAATTGGTCTAAATAGGCATGAAGAACAGCAGCCGCTTTGCATCACCTTCCCTTACAATAGTACTCCTCTATTTTCTACCACCTTCCTTCTAACTACCTGTGTAAATATGTTCAAGTACTGATGCAATGCACATCACTTTAGATTGTCTTCATGATTATATTCAGTGCAGAATGGCGCTAGCTTCAGTACAAAAAAATAAAAATAAAAGGTAACCACGTTAAATTATAAGGCATGTATGAAAAATCTATAAAAGTGTAAAGGTTTCAATATTTACCTTAAAAAGCAGCATAAACAACCAAAGTATTTATTCTTACAGGAATATAATATTGAACCTGGTGTTACTGGGATTATGGATGCAATATAAAGGAGCCGGCCCTAGAAAGCCTCCATCTTACTACATTAAGATGTTGTATTGATCTACTCATCATAACTTATAGCCTCGCAGAGTCTCATTTATTATACCAACGCACACACAGACTCCCTCTCTCAAAGACATGCGCACACACACAGCACCAGAGTTTCAACCACCTTGTTTCAGTGCATATAAACATACTTGGCTGGGTCATATAATCCATGAATCATCTTCACATAATACTGCGAGGGCTGCATCCAACTCTATCGTACAAGGGATAGTGATAAGATAGAAAACATATTGCAAACACACACACACACACACACACACACACACACACTCACTCTCTCACAGAGCTGCCTCAGGTGTTATCAGTTAAATCAGCTAATTAGATTGCTCCCTTCCAGCGTCACCCCCACATCCTCTCTGGCCTTAAAACAGCTCTTCTTCAGGGAAGCCTGCTCATTATGCATCAGCCAATTAAAATGTCCGCAGGGGGTCAGAGGTCACCGGTTAATCAATCAGAGGGAGCGGCGACTGTTGTAGTTATCAGATTTCGCCATCACCCAGGAAGTGGGGAAGATAAGGATACACGGGCAGAGCAGTGGGAGTTCGGGGGTGGGTGCATGCACCAGATCACAGGTCTAGCAACAGTAGCGAAGAAGCAAGGGACACAGCGTAGGTATGGTGGGACTACAGTAGGTACTCCAGGCTCTCATGGCGAATGGATTTGCCAGCAATCATTTGTGTGTGTGTGTGGGGGGGGGGGAAGCAGGACTCCATCACAAGACAGGAGAGAGCAGGGGTTTAGAAACAGACGCCGTCACTGAGTTCTCTCGGTTGTAAGGCCTACTCTGCTCTGCCACAGCACACACAGTGCGAGCTGTCCACCATCTAAGCACTTTCAAGTTAAAGCCTCTGTGATGAATGTCAACTTGATGGCGGGACTGTGGACAAAGTAGGAGGAGAGCTAAGTATGAAAAATAGAGCAAAGAAGAAAGACTCAATTTCCCTCTGCCCTCAATGTAGTATACTTTTGGGGGAACAAGCAAATAAAACAACAAAATACATATGTCAATTTGTTCCTGTCTTTTCTTGAATGGAAAAACAAAAATCATGGGGTCTTGGGAATACAAGAGAGGAAAAGTTTTATTCTTTTCTTGTTTAGTCGCAGGGTCAGATGCAACGCTAGAATTTCACTTGTCACAATTCTACTGACTGGTTTTGATCCCATCTCTGTCACAGTTTCAAGACACTTGACAAAAATATGACAACGTGTAACACTGCGCACACACATGCTTCCCAAACAGTAGCGCTTCCCACAAGGCAGTATCAGTGAATTGTGCCGTCAAAGCACTAAAGGGAATGGTGGATGAAATAAAACTGCTGTGAAAGAGCATGACTGATGCTGTACATGACAGGCAGGCCTCAGAGACAAGCAAGTAACACCTCAAATCCAACCCCCCCCCCCCCCACCTCTCACACACACAAATCTCCTTCACCCCGGTCGTCCTTCACCCTTATCAGAATGGAATTCT
The DNA here is from genome assembly GCA_036023855.1 of Gadopsis marmoratus. Lineage (NCBI taxonomy): Eukaryota > Metazoa > Chordata > Actinopteri > Centrarchiformes > Percichthyidae > Gadopsis > Gadopsis marmoratus. The sequence goes on from JAVQJF010050482.1 coordinate 7,457, forward strand.
AATCAGAGAAAACACCTTACTGGAACTGCCCTCCTTTCTGCACACACACAAAATCCTAACACTAATGGTAAGTGAAAAAACAACAACTATTACTCCATAACTAATAAGTGACAGCAACCGACAGCGGTGTGTGTGAGACAGGCAGGAGACGGACAGTGTACGTGTGTGCTTATTTGGCCCATCATTTTATCCAAGATTTAACTTTCACTTGCTGGGACGTCATTATTCATGGCACGTTGTAGCGATGCGATCGTCTCCTTCTGAGAAAGCGGATACGCGAGCACACGGCGAGGGGAAAGTTGAGAGGGCAGTCGTCTCCAAAGGGTAATTAAATCACTGTGTTGTTTCCAATAGCCAATCAAGGCAGTCATGCAGGTAAAGTTTAAATCACTACTATTAGGGGAGTTTCTGTAGCAGGGATAATATGTGGGCTTCGCAATTCAGCGTGCGAACACCACACATTTAATACACACACACCATTGCCTCAAGCAAAATCCACTATGAGACATCTGATGCACAGGAGGGGGGCTGTCTGCAGCAAGTGAACAAATCCACCACTCTGACACATCTGTCAACTCTGCAGTCAACAGAGGGGAGATGAACAGTCAAACCAGCCGCGTGGTTTGACGGGTGAATCACTCTATGGTTCTGATCCAGCTAAGACCTGAACTCCAGTCAGCCTGACTGAAAGCACAGGAGACATCCAGAGCGTCCAGGATCTACTTGGACTATACACACACCTGCCCTCACCTTTCCCTCTCCACCTTATCAACGCACACACGGACTCCACCATCCTGACGAACACGGACATGACAGTTTGTCTGCATCCGGAGTTGCAAGTCTGTGAGCGCCATCGAGTGTGAAGCAGAGAGGGAGATCAGAGTAATGGAGTGAGGAGCTATGTTGTGAGTGAGCTAATCAAAGTGAACCATGCAGGGCCACCTCTCCCTGTGATCCAAACTAGATGACCCAGGGCCATAATTAGTCTGAGACTTTCATTCTGATAGCAGCAAATTAACAGACTTCATTAGGCTTTTCTCTCCTCTCCTCCCCCTATTCCTGTTATACCAAGGACCGTTTCTAAATCTAAACCACTAAAATTGCTCCCGCATGAGCGTCAGCATCTACAACACACCAGTCAATTGCTCTTTACAAAGAAACTAACATACCCTACAGAGAGAACACGCAAGTATACTCATTAAAAAATAAACTCACAAATCTGGACTGAAGTTATTGACGCTACATCAAAACAGTCATAATTGATCAGGAGCCCCTGTTGATCAGTATGTACTGCCCTGTGGGGATGAATTTTACAAGTAGCTCTATTCTCAGTGGAGTAGTGCCCTCTAAAGGCCTCTTGAAGACCTACCAATGGCCTCTAGATGTGTGTCTGTGTGTGTGTTTGTGTGTGTGTGCACTAAAATGAGTATTTTCTGACTACTCTGTCATATCAGGTATGATGCATTATTATCTCCATTTCATTTCACTATGTGACAGGACCAGTCCGATCTGAGCAGTTGTTAAGCCCACCCTAACATTTCCTGCGTCATTCAGTGGATTGATGGCAGCCTAAATCATTCATTCTCTGAAGTCATTTGCCATTTTTCTGTTTTTTTCCCCTCTCCCTGTGTTGTTGCAACCATGTCTGCAACCATGTCTGCGCCCACCACTTCCCCGCTTTCCCCGGCCCCAACATACACAAACCATGTGTGGATGAAAAATCGCGGCAGAAAAATAAAGTCGCGGAAGCAAATATGTTTTTAACGAGCCAGCCCATTACTTTGGTGATATGAGAACATAAAAACACAAATTGGGAATAAATTGAGGTGCTGATGCTTTGATGCTTGAGAAAGTGAGGCAGAAGAAAGGAAGAGGGAAACCATGGTGGAGGACAGGAACGCAGAAAAACAGAAGTTTAAACTGTTAGAAAAATAGCATTATTTTCCCAACAAAACGCACACAAAAAAGGAAATGTGTGAGGCAGAGTGTGAGTGTTTGTAGCAAACACGTGACATTTTCAAGCATTTCAGGACGTCACAGGTCCAGGTAATAGGTGTACTGGTGATTGCTTACAGTGAAAGTAGTGTACGCAGGAGCCAGTATTACTGTAACACATTAGCCATCCCTAACCAGAATGTGTCACATTATGGGCAAATTTGAAAACAAATATGAAAATAGTAGGGTGGACATTTGAAAGAAAGAATGAAAAAAAAACAGTAATCCGTTCATTGTGTGTACTATGTGATCACACCTTCCCTTTCAACAACAATGAAAAGATCCTTTAATGATTCTGCATTTGATAAGACCTCTCATAATGGCACAAATGTCCTGCAGCCACATGAAACGTCATTATCGAACTAATGGTGTTCTTCAAAATGTCACAGCAAAAGCATAAAGAGAGTGAGAGAAAAGGAGAAAAGAGAACAAGCGAGACGCGAGAGAGACACACTCAGGAGAGGAAGTTCATTTGATGTGAACAAATATATACCAAAGGAAAGCAATACTAACTATTAGACAGCATGAGATGTACATCCCGCTGCTATCCTCAGATGTCGATAGCGTTTCAAAACAAACTATATTTAACGCTTCTGAAGTCATTTTAGCAGCTAAGGATGTCTCCTACCCTCCATGAGCACAACTGGACTCCACACCTTAAAGGATGACCTATACTGTACATTACAATTTATTTAAATCGGAATGCAGCTGAAATGATTATGGTAATTACGTAATCTATGTCGAAAAGCTTAAAAAGCATAAATTGAGGAATGATATAAACATGTTTTTTTTTAGCATCCTTCAGGCATTTGATGCTTTCTAAAAGACCACCTACTACTGTTTTTTTATCCTTTCATCCCCACCTCCTCTAGTCCTCGATATCTTCATAATTCCTCTATGATGGTGTTCACCAACATCCCCAGCTCCTTTTGTCTCATTGTAATTCAAAAGCCTACCAAGTTCTCCGCACAGCAGACCACAAAGGCTACTGCTATTTTAAGACATACACCCACCTTGCATTCAAGAAACCGCTACTATGTGGATATGTTAAGTGGCTTTAGAGGTAGTCTGAAGGCTACTGTAGTGAAAACTGACAGACTAGATGCATGGGTTTGAATGATCATGGCTGTTAAACGTGTCATGTCAGTTGGAGATCGACAAGCCACGACAGGCTGTCAAGCTCTTCACCGCCACGAGAGCCCTCCCTTGATCCTGTGTGCTCCTAAACCACTCAACCACCCATACGAGCCTGAACCCTCCCACACACAGCCACCATTTCCATCAAGTATTCCCCCAAATATGCTTGTGCAAACTGATAAAACCCACGCAAATGTGCTTCCTTCCCAGGCCATTATAAATCATATGGAAATGGGCTGTCTAATTATCTCTTACAGCATGCCAGGAGAAGGGGGCTTGTCCTTCCTCAACTTTCTCTTCAACAGGCTACATTGATCTGACATTCACTAATAGCCTTAAGGCTATGGCAGGAAACATAAAAAAGGGGACACATGTAAAGCATCTTGTTCAAGAGTAAAATACCCATGCCCTCACTTCTAACAACTGATTAACTAAAATGTAACTGTTTGTGAAGCTTCCATGCTGAACTATACAACGGCACACTCAAAACAAGGGTTTGACACTAACCATGACCCTATGGACCGTGGCCACAAAAAGTTAGTTTGTGGCCACCAAATATTCCATGTAGGAAGCCCCCTGTGGCCACCAGGTTTTATGGCTATATTGGATATACTTTGCCTTCGCCAAAAAACATTACAGTTCCACAAACAGACTGTGAGACAATATGCTGTATATACCATACGTTAACAAAGAATTTCTGAATATTCAATTTAAATAAATTATTAGAACAATATATTTTCATTCTGTTCGTGTATTTTCAAGCATCACAGTTAAGGAAAGCTGTGTTAATGTGCTTTAACATTGTCTTTTCTGGATTGTTTTTATATACTTTTAAATTTGGGCCGCCAAAAATCTACTTTGGCCACCAGATTTAGGGGCTTGATGGCCCGTGATGCCAGTGCTTGACAATACTAGCATCCATCCCTGTATACCTTTACAAACTGTATCACTGTTGTCTGTGATTCCCAACACCGATTCAAAACAACTGTACAATAATGAATTGGCCAACAAAGTCAAAATTCATTAATAAACCAAATTATAATAACTTATATACAGTATAAAGAAAGTGTGAAAAGGTGCCTAGTGACTAGTAATCAGCTTCAGGCAACATTTGCATTGATCAGACTAATTCTCTGCAAACCCAGTACATGAATACGTTTAATAAACGGGTCGAAAGTTAAAAAACATAAACCACTCTTCGCTGCTTCTAGATCCCTCACCATAGAAATGGCATGTGCCATGATTGCAATGTAACCAATGCTTTTATGTTATGTTTTAACATACTGCTGTGTTACACAGTGTGGTACTTTCTATACACACAATATATTTTTCACAATTCTGTAAAAAAAAATGTTTGTTATGTGTTTAAGTACACAAAGATTTAAAAGAAAAACACGTATTGGCATTGCCATTATTGGTATGGCAACTTACTATGGCAATATTTGAAAATATTTGGTATTATATTTATTAGGGACTTAGTGATTATTAATATTCATGATAGGAATATCACATATAGCTTTGGAAAATGTTCGTTTTTTTAAATCTACAATATTTGTTCATAGTGTGAAATGAAATAGCAGTTATTTCATCAACTGTAGCCTTTTCTGTAAAAATCTCTCTATATTGATAATTATTTTTGCCTTTACATCTTGCGCTGACACAATTTATAAAATGAACATGTTGGCTACAGGTTATTAACAGTGACTAAAATTTAATTATAGGTGCAGTCTTCCTAGCACTTTATTTACTATTAAGAGGGATTTAGTTCTGTATAAAAATACCTGGTGTTAAAAATAGAGATAGAATTATAACTACGTAGACTTCATTTTGATATTTACTATCCACTGTCTCTAATATAGTTGGGAATACAGTCCTAGGTGTGTTTGCATTTGCATGTATGAACACACGCACTGGGTGAGACGTCATGTCTAAATTCAGATCTAAGGATACACTGTCACAACCCAATCAGAAGACCTTTGTATGTTTGAACCGATAAATTGAAGACTCCTATCACTATATCAAAATCTATTATTATTAGCAATCTACTAACATACATTTCTTCTATTTCTTCAGTTTTTAATACTTCCATTCTCCAACACCTTTTCCGTTTCTCTGTCTTTCGGTCTCTCATATTGCATTGTTGTGACTTTAGAGTAGAGGTAGGTTGTTAGCAGATGCCGGTTTCCTGGGGAGAAATGGCAAACTGATTTTGTGATCTTTGAGGGCTTCGTCTAATTGGATGTTATTTATTAGCTGAAAAGAAGCGCCAGGAAAGGGCAGCTCTCTTCATGTTGTTGCTCATTTCCCCAGCACTATGGCGATGAATCCTTCTCTCTGCCCTCTCCTGATAAACCGGAGATGGGAAACAAATTCCAGATGTCAATTAAACCACCTCTACTTGGACCATGAAGGACAAAATAGATCCATATAGTAACAAGTAAGTTTGACAAGCACATTCATGTCCACATGTTAGAAGACCTTCTAACATGCAACATTCTAAAAGCAACAGGGATTGTACAGCTTTTTAAGGATCAAATTCAAGCCCTTTCAAGGTACCTAAACCAAACATTTCCAGACTCTCAAAGCTATTACAGGAATAGGTGCGAATACTTTCAAGCACTGGCCCCACGGGTCACCGAGAAACTAAATTTGGTGGCCAAAATGCATTTTCCTGGCCCAAATGTAAAGTTATATAAAAACAATACCGAAAATGCAATTTTACACACCTTAACACAGGCTTGATGTATGTATGTAAATGATGATGCAAATGATGCAATATACAGTAACAACAATAATTGAAACAGGGTACAATTTTATTGCCTTTTAAACTTTATATATACCGTATATATGCCTTACATTTTTAAGATACCTAAAATAACTGAATGATGATGAAAATGAGAACAGCCAAGTATTACACTCTTTATTTAAAGGATAAGCCTGGTTATTTATGTTTGTACTATGACTGTATCCTAACATGAATTGTGTGTGTAGCCAGATTCTGCGTTAGCTTATCATGTAACTTAAGCAACCTGGTTAATCTGCTCTATCCCACTTTACTTGTCACAGAGACCTGCATTATTATTTCTTTGTATGATCCATAACAAAAAACGAATAGCAGAATAGGAGAAAGGCAGCACTCTGCTGGCTTGTTTCCACTTAAAGAGAGTAACCTCCCTGCTGGTACAGCTGAATAAATACAAAAGACCAGATATGGCATGAGTAGTACAGTAAAAAGGAGACAGGTTCCACATATCCCTCAACTCCCACCTGCCAGTGTCTCTAAAACATTCTGTGATTTTCACCCTCTCGTCTTGCAAACACCCACAGGAAAGCCCTGCTATATAGGTTTTTATCTCCATCTAGTGACACTGATGATCTCAAAGAGCTTCTCCAGAGGCTATCTGTGAAATCACAGACACTGCCGAAAGTTCTGAGACCTGTCAGCATTCTCTCTGGGCGGCCCACTCACTACATTTGCTTATTTGCTTTGTCCTTTTTCCTTCTTTTCTGTTCCAATAAAAGGAGCGGCTTTGTAAGAAGAATTGGTGTTACTTTCTCTCCCTCGCACTTTCAAACTATACGGTTTTCAAAGAAATAATTAGCCATATGCTAATACAAATTGTTAATTACTGTGACACTACAGCCATTCCAAGGGGGCAACAATGACAACTTCACAATTCAAAATGTGATTCAAAGTTGTATGATTGATCACAAAACAACAATATCAATACTGTTCTTTTTCTTACTGTTTCATATTGTGTGTCAACCACATGGAGGTTGAAGTTACATTCTTCGTAAAAATCAAAAACTTCCTAATGTACAAAAACAGTCTCAGGCAAGAATCAAAAATCAATCAATGAATCATAAATTACACAAAACATCAACTGATTATAATAAACTATAGTCTTTTCTGACTTTTCTAACAAGTCCACACACCAGGATAGTGAGGGCGTTTCAATTATGTGCAAATAACATCAAGATGACTCGGTAAATACTACAAACAACCTTGCATGGTCACACAATAACTCCACGTGTCTTAGGTTGCCATGGAAATACATAAAACATGGCCTACAGTGGTGAACAGGAGGGAGAGGTAACAAGAAGTTCAAGAAACTAAAGCGAAAATACTCCAGAGCAGTTTCTCCCTGTTCAACCCAACATGTTACCAATGTTTTATCTTGAGTATCAATAGCCTACATTGGAGAAATGAGACATAATTTATGTTACATTTATTAATAAAAATGTACTCTATGGCCTTTGCTTTAAGGCCATGGTAGAAAGTGAATAACACAGATATTATTGACCATTTAAATGTAAAAGCTTACAGAAAGGCCACCAACACAATTACCCATGTAATAACAAACTTCAGAATTCTGAGTTTCCTGTCACTTTAACAGTACACACCTGAACACATGCCACACACTCAGGTCAGAGTTGAAAGAAATACAGCTTTAAATTACTGTGAAATGCCACACATTCTCATATGAACCTATAATACGTCCTGCTCGAGTACAGAACAGGATGAGGGGTCCTGCTTGTTCGAAACCGTACAACTTATCACATTGCACCGGTAAAAAAAGATAAAGTGAGAAGTGAATTGAATCAATGTGCTTAGTGGTCAAGAACTGTACTCTGATAGGTCAGCCAGGTCAAACTGAGTGTACACTTTCCTGAGTGGCATTAATGCAAATAATTTCATTGCAACCATTGTCTGTTAATGTTGAGTATTTTCTGTTTATTTTCGAAGATTTCACTTAAGTGATTTATGTTTGGATCTACTTCCCTTCCTTATTTCCAGCCGCTTTGAGTTTCCATGAGATGTCCTTCAAATCTTTAACTTCGTAACCAGACTTGCATTTATTTAAGGCATATGAAACATGCATTCAGGAATATACAGTATGTTATGCAAGACTGAAAAAAATGTGTTTTATGAAAAAATAAATAAAAAATACTGCACACAAATCTCATCCGCTCACTGTCATGTAATTGTGGAAATTATTTCAGTACAAATACCAAAAGTGGTTACCGTATGCTTCCTTAATAGCTAAATAAAAAACAATGTTTTGGATGACTTATTTGAAGATTACAATTTCACAAAATTGGAAATTAAAATCTGGATTAAGTTTGGAAAAAATAAAACTCTAACGGGTGAAAGCAAAAAGAAATACTGACCTTTGGTTTCTGTTCCAGCGCAAACATGAAGGCAGATCATGCAGCCAAGTTGAAGTTAAGAAAAAGCAAGAGGAAGAGAAACAGAGATAGAGCAAACAAGGAAAACAGGAAAAAGGTAGTTAGTGACATTTTAAGCCAGCGTTATTTCAGACATTTTATTGTCAGCAGAGAGGCAACAGAAAGCATGGTACTAAATATAAAGTGACGTTACAGTCCATAGAGAGGGATTTTCTATGCATTAAAGTAAAAGGTATCATTGTTATGACCAGACCAATCACAGAAAATTACAGAATCTCAAGGCCTATCAATTCATGGAAATATTCTTAATATTCTAGAAGTGATGAGTGATTTGAGTCACCAATGACATTAATAGTCAATGATGACTCATAACCAGGCATCACAGGTGAGAGCCTTGGTTCTCTCAATTAAATACAACATAATATTATAGAGGTCTGTTGCTCTCATTGCATGCATTAACATACTGGCTTGCCCATGTACAGATCTTGTCCGTCACATTTTTAACAAACGTAAATGTGTTTTGACCGACATTCGCAGCAGTGATTGTAGCAAAAGCTCATGTGAATTTCACTTGTGATGTGCAGCATAGGATTTGAAAGGTGAAGAATCCGATACTGAACATTCTAAGTTGTATATGTGAAAGCAAAATACTAAAATGCACAAGCTTGAAATATATACAACAATTTTCTCAGTGACATCAAATTATTTGATGCTTGTCTGTGAATATTTTCTACAAAAAAAAAAAACATTCCACTGCCCAAGTCCCGTCTGGAATGTGTGCATTCATCAAAGTTGAGACGTAACCATAAAAGTGAGGATTTTTGCAGTCACTTTTTGTTACAATAGTGCTACAGCTTATGCCACTTTCTGTTCTATCCGATTTGAAGTTCCTTGATGACGCTTTGAGAAGAAGGACTCCTCTCTACCCTTACAGGCTCCACCCTCAGCATGAGACAGTAACCACAAAGACTGCAATTAAAGCCTTCAGATGTCAAGGGAATGCATTAAAAGGAAAGAAGTTCAGGGGCAAACATTGTAGCATCATTAGCTATGCTCAGTTTTTAATCTGTGATCATGAAATAACCCTCACTCATGGACATAATGATTGACTTTGGTTAATCCCTCACTATTCATTTTCAACCTGAAAGCTATGTGAATGACTTTTGTATGCACCTCCGACTTTACCAAACTATTTAATCAGTGCTCAAAAAATAGTGCGAAAATTTAACACAGCCTTTTCCCAGGGATGCATATTTATTTATTTCTGTTAAGTATTTGTGGGGCATTCATATGCTTTTATTATAGACAGTAGAGAGATGAAAGGAAATGAGGGCGAAAGAGATGCAACAAAGGTCACGGACTCAAACAAGGGACGCTGCTGTTCATGGTTACGCCAACCATAACGTCTTATCTTCTTTTCTATGGCAGGCATGCGTTTGTGTGAATCAGAGAACTAAGAGTCAGAAACAATGCTGTAGCAGTTTGTACCATTCATTAGTTTCCACTTTATTAACCAATAAAGGTGGTGCGCCACTGAAGAGTTTAGGGTGTGGAATGGTTTTGAACAAGAAAATATGAACACAGCAAATGTGACATTTAAAATTGAAATTTAGAATTAGAGTTTGCTTTAACCTATGGGTCACTGGTTTAAAAATGACAAGCCTAATGGCCTGTGCAAGCACCCCGATTCAGGTATTTGTCTTATCTTAAGTAGACAAGGCTTTTGTGAGTGACAGCGTGACTGACAGAAAGAATTTGATTTAATACTTTCAGCCCATGTCCTGTTTCTGGGGTTGTCGTCATTTTACCTGTGTTGGTGAGCAAATGCAATAAAAACACAAGTATTGCACTAAGCACCCATTTAGGTAAAAATGTGCATGCCACATTATCTGTGTTTGAGAAAATTGCCCCACAGAAGATATGAGATTTAATCTGTATGAAATAAAATAATAAAACCTTTCAGCTGTATACTATGGGAAGACAATAACATCTCAGTAAGATAGTGCGTGCCTGGAGTTGCAATGACATTAACTGAGCAGGACCTCACAGGGAGATCAGAGAGAAAGAAGAAGAGAAAGATAAAAGACTGGAGTAAGGTCAAAAGAATTAAGAAACTTGTGTGTGTGTGTGCATGCGTTGGAAGGTGGGCCTATGTTGGGATAGATATTTAATGATCATAAGATATAGTAAACCTAGATATTAAGGTTTATAGAGAAACTGTACATGAGTGGCCTCTATGCATAATACTACATATTGAAGTCTACACCTCCTGTCTTGGTAAGTGGCTTTAAAAGGCTGCCTGAACAGTCCGCAGACATTCAAAGAGGACAAGCCGTGGCAGCAGCATCAACAGAGGTACTAGTGGCTCTATTAAACCTACTTTCTTTCCCTCGAGAATTTAAAATGTCCTACTACTCTTGTGAGAAAAATGAATTCTTTAAACTGTCTGTTCTAATTTACCTGAGATGGCTCACCTCAAAAGGTTAGCATGAGATACAGTGAGGTCTGGCTGAGTTCCTGACATACACACAGACTCACCTCCTATTTCTCATGCTTTGATGGAAAGTTTTATTATTTTGTGAACCTGAGAGGAGACAGACACTAGTCTAGAGCTGCTTCATCTTACACAAAGCAAGCTGTCCACTTGCATGCATCGACTCTCGCAGAACAGCAGCTGTGTTGTAAGAGAGAGCAGACAGGAAGTTGAAAGTGATACAAAAGAGAACACCGGGATTTGAGTTGGCTTCCCTGTCTTTGCTTCCAGTTCAGGAGGACTTAAAAGCACTAAACACACAAAGTACAGCTGAGGCTGATGGGAATGGCATTAGTTTTGAAGGTCTTTGGTTATGAACCAAAGTATTAAACAAACTGAAATTTTCACCTGATGGTGGCACTAAAAGAAAGGTCAGGAGATCAAGTTATTACATTTCATCCCCTTGGGACCATGAACGTGTGTACTAATGTTCATAGCAATCCATCCAATAGTTTTTGAGATATTTTAATAAAAAACAAAAATGTCAACCAGAAGAAAGGTCACCAAAGGCAGTAGGATTCATCCTGTGGGAAACATGAATGTTTGTACCAAATCTCATGGCAATGCATCCCGTACTTTTCTGGAAATTCCACTCTGAACTAAAATGTCAACCTGCTGGTGGCGCTCCAGGAAAGTCAGGGGATCACCAAAGACATTAGGATTTATCCTGGGGGGACCATGACTGTACAAAATGACACCGCAAGCCATCAAGGCATTTTTGATGATTATTTAAAACATCCCAACATTTCTTTATTGGTAAGCAGCTATAAGTGAAACAGCAATAATACACACCAGTTTCTGCCTCCTTATTTGCATGTTCTTCCAATCCAAAATTCTTCTTCAACCCCAAAAAACATTTTTCTGTCTTTGTTACCCTCACCTCCCTCTTACAGGGTGACTCTGTTAACTACTTTGTAAAAAAGGTTAGATGACATACGCCCCTCATTTCCCCACCCACCTGCTCACACCACCTGTCCCATATCCAACTCTCCTATTGTACCTTCCTTTTCACCCCTCTCTCCCAATGAGCTACTAGCCCTGGTTACCTCCCACCGCCCAACCACCTGCCCTCTTTACCCTATCATCTTCTTCAGTAGGTCTCTGCCAACCGCCTTCCTTTCCTGACCCACCTCATCAACACCTCTTTGACAACTGGTTACTTTCCTAACACTCTAAAAGCAGCTAGCGTGAACAATCTTTTAAAAAAAACTCAGTCAGCCCCTTCTGGAGTTAAGTACTGTCTTTTTTCTGCCATTTGTTTGACTTTAGCGTGCTATCCTCAACTCAAGATTCTGCATATCTCCACCAAAACAACCTTCTTGACCTCCAACTGTGGTTTAAAGGCAGACTGCCCTTCTCGCCATCATGTCACAGAAGAACTCCACGCTGCTAGAGCAGAATTCCTCTCCTCCATCAACATCCTACTGGACCTTTCAGCAGTGTCTGACACGGTGAACCACCAGATCCTCCTCTCCACCCTCCAAGAATTGGGGGTCTCAGGCTTTTCAGTCTCCCTGTTCACATCCTTCCTAAAGTAACCTGGAGAGAATCTGTATCTGAAGGCATCTTTAATTCATGACCTCTCCATTACCATTGACAACTAAGCGGTGTCCCCGGCTCGGACTGCAAGGAACCTGTATGTGCCATTGGATGACCAGCTGTCCTTTGCTGCCAACAATCAACTGCAAAACCCGCTCCTGCGGATTCATTCTCTACAACATCAGGAGGATATATTGTATATATATTAATACAACTCTGGAAAGAATTAAGAGACCACTGCAAAATTATCAGTTCTTTGGTTTTACTATTTATAGGTATGTGTTTGGGTAAAATGCAATTTGGAAAATTTGGAGTTATCTACTTTTTTCCAGAGCTGTACATAATCTCTTATTTTTTTCTAACTATGGCATTTTGAAGCAGTTCAGCATATTTGATAAAGTTGATGTTCTTGCAATTTTGGGCTGTATCCACATGGTTCAATGCACTTTTTCTAAGTCACTAAATAAATGTAATATACATGAAATTGATGAATTAAGTGGATTGTTTGTTCTGGCCTCCATAATCATCATCTACTGCTCTACATTTAAAATCTTGAGATGGATATTTAGAAAAAAAAAAACTATATTTGGCCAGTGGGAGTCTATGTCTGATGCAAACTTAAGTGTGTGTGTGTGCTCATGCATGTAGGTGTTAATAAAAATAGCCCTTGAATGAGTTGCACACCCAAACAAACTGTTTGTTTGTACACAGAGTGGCTTTCTTTTCTATGAGGAAATAACTAGAAAATCAACAACATTTTCCTGCAACTACCCCAATAGCAGGTCACAAGTTGACTTGATATTCAGAATATTGCTGCATGAAGATCAGTGCTTGACGTGTATGTACATGGCAGCAAAAACAACTGGATTAAGTATGTGACATGTTGTCAACTTCACTTAGGTTTTAACAAGTCAAACCACAAGTCAGACCAACAGGTCTACATACCCTTTCAAATTCCAAGAAATATTCCTGTCTACTAGACACTGCATAATTATGTATTGCATATATTTCAAAGTAAACTATATCGCCTAATCAACTAACAAGTTCTGGGTGCTGCCATCAGTCATAGTACAGTTGTCTGTAGTCTCCAAGATAAACTGGCAGCATACTGAACAGCATTGTTGTTTAAATTGGAAATTGAGATTAAAGTCACTTACCTGCAACGCTAATGGTAATTTGGAAAAACAACTCAGCCTTTGCTGAGGTCTACAACATTCATACATTCTACAACATTGCAGCCACAGCATTCCCCACTAAATTGGATATATCTTACTGAGCCTAATTGTTTTTTTTTTTTTGAATCCTAACTGAATTGTGAGCTGCATATAAATATCCTTTCATTTTAACTTTCAAAAAAAGGATTGGAATTTTAATGGTTAAAGAAATCCAACCAGATATGCCAAATGTGCAGGCATCTGCTGTAATATTCCTTGCACTACTCAACATTAAATTACTATTTTGACAAGCATGTTCACAGGGGAAGATGTCTAAAACATATTTGTACCATGCAATCTTACCAAAGCTATATTTTCTTTCCTATTTTGCACCGTATCTGTCTTTTTAAGTTTTAATATTTTATCTGTTTGAAAACCAACAACACATGATATTTCACCCATTTGTCTGCTATCTGGCTAGTGATAAAAACAGGGCCATGGGTAATGCATACAGCTATTGGAGGCATCAAGCTTTCAGCATAGGTAACATCACAAGACTAATTAGGCGATTGCCTTGAATCGATTTAGAGGTAGGTGTTTGATACTCATTTATATGGTTGAGGTGTAAGCAGCTACGCAAATCGCCAATGTGTCCAAACAAAAAACCGTGACTAGAACAATTTGAGCTGTAGTCAAGCTCAGAGGATATCATAGTTGGTTATAAAAGAGGCAAGATGTGAGGCTGCAAATAGAAATGAGTGATCATTAAATGACTTCTACGGGATTGTTCTTGTTTAGAGTAAATAGCTTTAGTAGAAAACATTTAGTTAACCGTAGCTGCTTAACAGAAACCATTCCACAGTTCCGTAGCCTGAAGAAAAATTACAAAGACTGATTAACTTTTAAGTGCTGAATAAATGGCAGAGGGCAGACGTAGGTAGAAAAGGACACCATCAAAAGGGAGTTGAAAGAGGACGTTTTCAATTAAAGAATGTATGTGTCAAGATGATACATTTGTTGTGAGGATTTTACTGGAACACAATTACTATAAAGCCAAAAACAACCAGGGAGGTTGATAAGAAAGTGCCTCACACTAGATTAATTCAATTCAATTTCATTTATATAGTGCTATATCATAACAAAGTTATCTCAGGGCACTTTTTCATATTGAGCAGGTCTAGACCGACTTTTTATTTACACAGACCCAACAATTCCCACCATGAGCAAGGACTAGGCAACAGTGGCAAGGAAAATCTCCCTTTTAACAGATGGGGGGGGGGGGAGAGACACAGCAGCACAGTACAGTTCCACATAGAGATCTCAATCTCTCATTCTTGTAAATTTAAAGGTGTCAGAAACAATGATACCACAAAGAACTTTACAGAACAAAATTTACCTGATTTTAGTGGGACTATATATTTTTTTATTATCCGGGTGCTTCTGATGGACTTGAAAAGCAATTTAGCAGCAAAATCGATTGACCTGTGCTACTCTTTGCAGGCCCAATAATTAAGGGTTATTTTGGCCGAGTCAATAAAAGGATCTGAGCTTGCCCATTGTTGTTATATCCTTGCAATGGGCTGTCACGTCTCCTGTGCTCAAAGCAACGATTCTGGGATTTATGCTCTATTAGAGAAAAGCCATAACCATACAAAACATTACAGGCTGACATCCTCTCACTGTTTGTCCCAAATTGAAAGGTTCCATTAATTTTTATTGTTGAAGACAGGATGTTTACAGTAAATTTCAATCAAAGCTTTATATCTAATGAGCAGAGAATTAAGAGCACAGAAATCAACACATATTATTCAGTGTGGTCTTAATTTAATTTTGTTTGCTCTGACCGGCTTGCTCAAAAGGAAAAACACCAATTTAGTGCAATTTGCTCACTGAGGAGAAGTGTTACTGTGGCACTGACCCTTTGCCAAAAACCACATCCCACTCTGAAAATATAAACAGAGGAATCATAAAGGATATTACTGCTGTGAATATAACTCCAGCCTTCTCTTAACACTTTGAATAATAAAAATAATAATAAATCACTTTATTTCAATTTACACTTGATTAAGTTGCGGTCTGCCAAAAATCCAACAGTGCTGGTCTCAAAACAAACTGTTCCAAGTCCCTGTCCAAACTCAGCAGTTTGTGTACAGGGTGGCATGGGTTCTCTTAGAATACAACAGAATAAAGACGTTTCAAGGGATACAAATGAATATTTAATAAGAAAAACAGAGTGAATACTGTTTCATACTGTGTCCTTTTGAAAGTTTAATGCTGATCCAGATGCTGCTGCACTTAAGTGAGATGAAACATGATGCTACATGGTTGTGTTAATAAGAAGACAAGTCTACACGCACATCCGCACGCTGACACACGGCAGCAGTAGCAACTGGGTCTGACACCTGAAGCAATCAGTCATGCTGCTCCTACAACCTCCACGGGGACGGGAGGAAACCAACTAAGAGAAAGGACTTAAACCATGAGAAAGGTTTGATTTAGTCAAATGTTTCATGCCTTTCTCACCAAATCTATGATGCATTATCCATGAGAAGGAACTAACCAGACGGGCAGCAGGCTGCAGAGAAGCAGCGCTTTGGTGTGGAGGAGAAGTGTGCTTCATGATTACTGTAAAATAAAATGCTGCATGTGTGAACGTGTGCAGGCTCTAGGTCATTACCCTAAGAGAAAAGTACAATTGTCTGCTAATGATGATCTGGCTGTTTGCCAAATAGATCTGCCTCCATTGTTCAACACCTTGATCATAGGGAACAAGGGTGCAGCATTACCACCAGGAACAGCCCACCAAAATCCAAAAGAGCTTGACAACCATCTCTGATACTGTACTGCTAAAAAGGGGGAAAGACATGAGATATGAGGCACTAAATGTGCAGTCTATTCAGATAGAGGGCATTATTTCAATGATTGTTTGTCTCACTAGTATAGCTATAAAGATATTATGTTCATAGTTCTCTTGTTTGACTGATTACTTAATGGATTGCTCATGAATTGTACTTGTAAGCACATACTTTTTAAATACTAGTAAAAATAACATTGATGTTTAGATAGTGCTGTAAAAATCTTAATATTCTTTTGGTCCATACCGAAGGTACCAGGCCTTTATCTGAAGCAGGCTTGTATTAGAGGCAGGACTTTGTTTGTAATTCCCTCTATTTTATGAGTATAATTGGTCATATTTTAGTACGAAGCCTTGTTTGTTCTGCTCCTGTTTGCCCTGTTAAAGTTACTGTATCACGCCGTTACTCAACACTTCCTGTAACAGTTTAAAATTAAAAGCTTTCTAGCGTTTCATCAGCTCTTAACGAGGCTTTTATTGCATAACATTTGCAAGAAATATGTTGTGGAAAACATACTGTTAAGATATTAAAAAAATATGCTGTGGTTTAATTCCAGTTTCTCCCAGCCACATGTCGAAGTGTCCATGGGACACTGTTCCTTGTCCCTGACCAAGATCAGGCATATAGCACTTTGATTTGGTTCCAGGGTGCCGTATTAAAGGCTGACCACTGCTCCAGGCTGTCCGAAGGAAGGATGGCAGGATGGGTTAAATGCAGAGGACGAGTGTCATCGTGGAACGCAATTGCATGTGTGAATGTTAATGGTAATGGTAAATGGACTCTTACTTATATAGCGCTTTTCATTCATTGAAACAGTTCCCAAAGCACTGTAACAGTAATCTAAGTTTTAACAGTAGTCTAATTCACCCATTCACACACTGATGGGGACACATGTTGGCCTCCACCGGAGGCAAATTGGGATTCAGTGTCTTGCCCAGGGACACTTCGACATGTGGACAGGGATGTGGAATCAAACCATCAAACCTGGGGTTAAAGGACGACTAAGCCACTTTCTTGAAATAAATTAGCATTCTAGTTCATTGAGCGTTTCTAAGACCTCGTTCTAAACCTTTAACAGCAGAGGAAATTGGACCAAACTGAACTCCAACAAATAAGTGATCACTTCTGTTATGCATATCTCACTATCCATTCACTGAAAGTGATAAAAAGCAGTTTGTTTGCTAACAGAAGCCTAGGGTGTTTAGTACACCCACTCACACACACTTGCCTGTATCTTTGTCATGCAATACTTCCTCAATGAAGACACATGGCCAATTACTCAACACAAAAACAGAAACGCATTCACATTTGTCTTCCTTGTTTTACCACTCCAGCTCAACTGAGAAACCCTGTCAGTTTCTCCCTGGCATCACACTGAAAATGTAAGCCAAAGTGTTACAGAAAGACAGAAAGCTGGGACAGGGAGACGGAAGAGAAAGTGAACTGGATAGGAAAAGAATAGGTGTTGAGCAAAAATCTCTGTAAAAGTAAAGCTCATTGAAGCAACAAAGAAATATATCATATAATAAGTTAAGTCAGACAGATAAACAATCAGTAAAGAAGTATATTAAAAAAAATTTTGTGATTCTGACCTGTTCTTTGAGAACAAAAAGTGAGAGCAACTCTGCTGAGTAAACCTGGTTTCACGTATTGGTTCTCGTCGGCCTGCACCCAGAAACAGCCCTCTGACATTTCTTGGGGACGAATCTGAAAACACAAATCACACAGTTCAGCACATTTAGTTAATACATACATAAAAGGGCTTTGAAGCCCATAATGACAGACATCAACATAAAGGACAAAATGTGAGGTTGTAATAATAAAGTTGCAGACCTGATGTTCAAAAGCCTTACCGCTACAACCTCTGTAGGGCCAATGAGTCTTGAACTAAGGCAATGAATAGTCCACAGTCATGCATGACAAGGACACAATCTAAAGACATATTCAAATCAAAACGGTCAACCAATTGACAGTAGTGACACAAAATCACAAAAAAATCAAAAGGAAGGCAGACTCCTCCCGTATGTTAAAAGCTGTTATCACTGAGCTCATTACAATGTTTAGTCACTACTCTAGAACTGGCTGAGCCACTCAGCAAAAGTTTAAAATCTTATTTCTGAAAAAGTTTCCGAACAGCTTTGTCCCAAACATAACCATATGTGGGGGTCTCATACAGCTGTGCCATAAGTCCTCCTCATGTCCTACTAAAAGGTTTGCTTGAAATTCCAAGCATATGGTTTAGTTTGCTGAACATGTGTACCGATGTACATCGGAGATTAAATTATTAATCAAACCACAAACTAACATCACTTGTGGTGTGAACTAATATTGCTCTGCAGAGAACATCTGTAGAAGCACCAATAAGGCTGCTCTGACAATAGCATCTGATCATCTGTTCATATCAATTATGACCGTCTTGGCACAGAGGTAGGAAGTTGTTATTTAATTCTTAGAAAAACATCTGTACTGTTCAGGCACTGCCAATGAACATCAGGAACAAAGTCATGAGCAGAGAAATACCTGGCCTAAATATTCTGTTTCTTATCCCAAACTTTTTCGTTAACCATAATCTAGCAAAGTGGCAAAACACCTGATATCCCTCTTTATACTGTAGATCAATCAATAAAGAAATCTTTAACAGTACCAGTTAGACGATACACCTCTAAAATGCACTGCAATTCAATATAGTAAAACAGCAAATAAATCCTACATTTGTGAAATGTTTGATGTCAAGATAGTTCACTTTGTCAGTGAGGTGTTGACTCGACTCCACAGTCATTAGTATATTAGACTACAGTGTATTGAGATGTTTTTCCTATATTATCCTCCTGAGACCCAGCCTATTCATTCATGTCATCTGTAGTGGACATTGGTTTTTGGTCTATATCTTTTGACTCATTTGAGCTACTACGTCCTGGTGTGCTAAATCTAGGACATTGTGGAATTTCCAATTATATCTCATGTGTTTGGGTGGAATGAGGGGACATTGTTTTCATGCTGAGACAAAAAAAGTTGTGTTACCTTGGACCAGTTGAGGCGCTTCATGGAGGTCACAGGCTTGAACTCCTTCTTAGGCTGGATGCCATAAGGCAGCACATGGTGGGTGGGGGAGCCTAGCGCACCAAACCCCAGAGGGGGTGGAGGGGGGGCACCAAATGGAGGAGGCACTCCAGGTGGAGGAGGTGGGGCAGGACAACCAGGTAAAGGCGGCGGAGGTGGCGGAGGAGGGGGAGCTGGCACCCCAGGTGCTGGAGCAGGGGGTAGAGGCCCAGAGGGGAATGACGCCTGTCCAACATGGGCAGAAGACACACCCACAGGTACGGCTCCAAACTGGACAGGCAGGGAGAAGAAAGGATGTATGAGGGGGACATATGAATAAATCACATAAAATCATACTCATTTTATGCAAAGTGTGACAGCTGATAATACACTGTACCTTAAGGCTTCATAGAACTCCACAGACATCCGGGACCATTAAAAACACTTTCTGGAGTCATACTGTTGCACTCGTGATGATGATTGTTACTTAAATCAATACATTCTTGGTTTTGGACTCTTCACTGCATTTATTCATAATAAAAACATAATATAGTGAAAGCATTATATTAACATTAATTGTTTAAACAATTTCTCTCATGTGATCAATAAAGTTAATCTATCTATCTATCTGTCTGTACCCTCCAAATCAGATCAGATGATTATCTAACAATGCAAAGATCCCAAATCTTTGTCACTGCAGAATGAACTCCTTCATATTCATATATCTGGGCACTAGTGTAAACGTTCTTTATAATTATAATTCAAATTCAACTAAATTCAATAAATAATCTTGTTCCAAGGACCTTTACAAAAAAAGCCTTTTCACAGCATTTATAAAGCAGGTCAAAATATATATATATTTTTTTAAATCAGTCTGAAGGTCAGGTAATATTTTGCAGTGGCTGTTTTTTTATTCTAGTTTCAACAAACGTTATTAAGTGATTTTTGCTTGAGTCATAAGCAGTTTTTTGTAGCTTGATTCTAGCAAATATTATTCGATTACAGAATATAAGTAGGGTTTCATACAGAGTCTGGAGCAGTGCTAATGGAACCCTATTAAGTAAAATGAACATAGAATTCAAACTTGAAGGGTTAACAAAGAAAAGTGGCTGAAACTGGATTTAAAAAATGAAAGCAAACAAACTATAGCATCAGCCAAGTGTGTAGCAGTGTGATTTGATGAACACCACTCTGCTACGGATAACTGAGGCGTGTTCTCCCAACCATCCAACAGAGGCCAAATGCTCATAAACCGTCCAGATTCTGTCCAGAACATACCCACAATAATTTGTTTTTTCCAAAGCTAAAAAATCAAATGTTATAACCAGAGCTACAAAGCTTCGTAAATTGTATCATACAGAGCAAATGGCTTATTGATCCATGCACCGGTTTTAGATTAAAGACGCACACTAAAGGTCAGCCCTGGTACTCTGCCACTGCCTCTAGAGAGAAGAACACCTTTGCTGAATTAACAAGTGTGGGTGCATGTTTTGGTGAAACAGAAAACGACGGCGAGACAAAGTGTGTGTGTGTGTGTGTGTGTGTGTGTGTGTGTATGAATCCACATTAGCCACATGTACCACCGTCATTTGAACCAAGGTACTATTTGAGTATTCATTCTGTGTTTGCGCTTTCAAATTGAAAAATTATCGGGAAAATAAAAAGTTCTCTTCTCGGAGCGTGTAGTTATCTTGCAGTGCCAGCGCATGGGAGCAACTCTCTGGAGTTTGGGGGGGGTGAGGGGATGGTTGAAGGGGGTTGTCAGAATAAATTGCTTTTAGAACAATTTCCTCTTATGGGATAAAGATCAGAGAATCAGAAATGGCCAACATGGAGGACTGGTCAGTGTTCTCATTAGACTTAGTGTCAGCTAGCCAGTGGAGCAGCCTCCATGTCAAACCAAACTGCAAGCTCCAGTGAATAAACCCCACACTCGATCCACATCTCGCACCCCAAAATAAAAAGGCCATCTAATAATGTAAAGTAGGGAAAGAAAGATGAATTGCAAGTCATTGCTAGATTTAGGGAGTTTTGTTGAATAATCAAATCTAGTATTTTCTCACAGCCCCTAAAGAATGAACACAATTAACAAAAACTGTCATTGAAAATAAAAAATTTTAAGTCATGTAACCTGGGACCTGAAGGCCTGCAGTTCGGCTTGGAGTCCAGCAATATTTTCTTCACACTTAACCAGCTGAGCTTGTGCCTCCTGTCTGCTTAGAAACTCCTCGTCAAACTAAAAAGAGAAACACATATCCAAATGAATCACTCGAGCACACACTGGTACTGAATTAATGTACCACGAATTAACATAAGCAGTATTCGTTAAAATTGTTTAGGTCTAATGCTATAATCATTTTATATAATCAACGTTCATTTTACCTCGATTGCTTTAATGTAATGATTGAATTGCAACCTTTTGTCAAATACCCACTCATTAATAAAACCATTTAAGTACCATACACATATGCCAATTTGTGAGCCCATCCTTCTAATCAGGATCTACGACCTGCCGCTACCCCAACTTCAATCCATCACGGCAGCCAATCCAGTTGACCTCCTGTGTACGTGTGTGTGTGTGTGTGTGTGTGTGTGTGTGTGTTACAGTTACAGATACATTTGCAAACTCCTATTTTATGATATTCGTCTGTACATTCACGTCACTTTCTGCTAAGTTTTGACTGCAGATTTGGGATATGGTTGGCTCTCAAGTTACTGCTATGACCTTGCATGATTATTTTTATAATACTAGCCCTGCAGGAATTGTCAGTGTTATGTTTACTTCAGTGTTATTGTTTTATTATCTAAACAGATGTTCTTTTATAGAACAAATCAGAATAAATGCCAACATGCCTTAGTGGGTTTTGTTTGGCCAGGTGGTGCAGTGGATATGGAGTGGGATGAAAATCTAAGTTGTTTTGTGGTCAATACTCGCCTTCTGTGCCAGTTCTGAAGCTCTTTGTTCGTACTCATCAATCCGAGCTTTGTCTGCACACACCTCTGAAGACAAAAAACCAGAATGAATATAATTTGTGCTTTATTTAAATATCTGTAAGGTAAATAAACTGCCAGAAGAGTGTGACTTGCCTAAGAGGTGGCTGAAGTCCACATCGAGGCGCTTGCGGTAACTGAAGTCAGGGTCAGTGCCACTACGGTGGAGCACAATTTGAGAGACACACTCCTCAATGATCTTAAAGTACTGGGGCCTGAGAGTCAGGATCAGTGAGACAAGAGAGACAGTGAGAAAAAGACAGAGTGTCAACATCATTTTATTGATTTATTTTCATACTTTGAGTCTTTTAGTGTGTATGCATCTGTACAAGAGCTATATCTGGACAGAGTCAGGTGTGAGAGGAACTGAACTGTCTGCGCGAAAAAAGTAGGGCTAGTGAGAAGCTTCAAGGGAAATGTGGCAAACCCCATCAACTTCTACAGTTATCAGAGGTAATGCATAATAGATACATAGAAGAGGGGCAGAAACTGTGTTCTCAGAAAACTGATGTACCATACAATATATGGCAAATAAATAAATTTTTACTTCCTGGTTGATTGTTTATGTATTGACAAGGACACATTTTTTCAGGTTGCAAACTTTCAAGGACGATAAATAAAAAGGCTAACTTTAGACCAACATGAGGCACACGCTAATGTTACGCAAGTTAAGGGTGTTTTTATTGGTTTCTTTAGAACTACTATCACATGAAATAGGTTTCTGCCTGTTAAAAGGCAGTTTCTCCTTGCCACTGTCACCTAGCACTTGCTCATGGTGGAAATGTTGGGTCTATACATAGAGAATTGGTTTAGACTTGCTCTATATTAACAAATGCTATGAGATAACTCTGTTATGATATAGCGCTACATAAATAAAATTGAACTGAATTGAAACATCCATTTATACACCTTACACCTTAATATAAGAATGGTTGTGATCATATTGAGCATTGGGGAATACACACCAGCCTTTTAGCGGAGTCAAATAGTTTCAAATGGCTGTTTAATGCACTGATCGCACAATAACCAAGGGCATGCCACAATAAGAAAAAGGAGATCTTATAATGCAAAAACAGATGACATGCAAGGCTGGGAGCCACAGTGCTATTGCAAGTTAAAGGAAAAGTGTCTGTGTGATCTGCTCATTAGCTTACAACAATGCCGCTGAGAGTCCAAAGCCATTCTACACCAAATCATTAACTACTACTTTGAGATATGAACAGTGATAAATCTGGGAAACTGCCTTCCACCTCTTCCTAAAGCAATGCTTAGACTGGATGTGATTGTAAGAGCCATATCTATGATTTGGAAGATGAGCGGCACGATGGAATCATTGTCTGAATGAAGATGAAATTATTAATAATCAAATGGAATATGGCACGTTGTCAGTCAAGCTGCTGATGTTCTCATTACTCTGTGACTTTGGGACCCAGGTGTAGAAGGGGACTATAAAATCTTGACACAAAGGATACCAAGAATTAAACTAAAGAACACTACACCAGTCAGCCGTGAGAGATGCAGTGCATTTAAAGGATCACATTCAGATATGAGGCCATATGTACCAATGGTGACAATTAACGACATCAAGAGTACGGAACTGCCTGAGGAGAACCTGCAAATATAAATAATAAAAAATAAATAAAATACTTGAAGCCAACTAAAAACAGACCGAGGCGCTAAACCATATGGTATGAGAGGGGGGGGTATGCAATCATCCATGCTATTAAACTATACATTTTTACAATCCTGACATTTTGAATAATAATTCATACTGCATATACAGTGTGCGCAAGAGTGAGAGTTCTAGTGATTTGCCCTTAGGATGACAGCCCTCATATGCTTATGATAAATAAAGAAAACTCAGGAAACTGTAAAACAAACGTTATTTCCAACCTCGGTTGCAATACTTGAATGCATACATTCTAAGTGTATCTAAAGCTATTAGCAACCCCCGGTCCAAAATAAATCTTGCTTGCATGACGAATGTAACAATTCATTTGATTATTACTCCATTGATTAGCTTTTTATTATTTTGTTATAATAAGAGGCTGTAAAATATGAGCGGCCATCACAAAGTGCAGACCTTTGCTCGATGTTTTAAACTGAGTAATTTTGAAACAAAACCCTGGAAGGGTCTTAAATATGCAAGATCCTTACAGAGATGTTTATATTATAATTGTCATGCTTTGCCCGGGACGGGGCCGTGATCAGCGGGATCACCTGCACCTGCGCCTCATTAACCGCTTCACGGCAAGACATATAAGCCCGGCCCTGGCACTGGATCGACGCCAGAT
>JAVQJF010050485.1:0-23089 GCA_036023855.1 Gadopsis marmoratus
CTGTTTTTTATTGTGTTAAGCACTTTGTGCATTTCATATCTTTGTTGTAAAGCACTTTGAACTGCATTTCTTGTATGAAAGGTGCTATATAAATAAAGTTTATTATTATTATTATTAAAAGTAACTAAGAGGCGCAGGGCATAACAATTGCATGCCACATTACTTGCAAAGTATTTCCTTCAGACACCTCCTATTAGGAGAATTAACTGAGTCAGCATATCAGCAAAACATCTGTGAGACAACATTTTTGTGACACATCAGAGATTTCTAATGAACAACTGACATTGAGTTTTCATTCATTCTTATAATGTAAGACCAGATGATTCTCAGGTGGGTCAACATTTAGAGAAACTAAGCTAGCTGATGTGAGGGTGTTAAATTTCATGGAGCGCTGTACAGGGGTGGCCCAAGTGGGGCACTGGCTTAGTGGCATGAAGTACGTGAATATGCACGCACACACACACACACACGTTGGAACATTAATTTAAATTTTTTATTTAAAAGATAAATAGACTTACCAATCACAACACAACTAAATGGCACCATATAAATGTAATATAAAGCTTCCATACTTTATTCTTTAAGTCAGCATCAACTACATTTGTCCAAGGGCCAGAAGTTTTCTAAGCAGACACTGTGGGGGCCGGACTTTCAAATAATAATAACAAAAATATATATAGGCCTAATTAACAGATTATTGTTAAATATTTTTACTTTCTTACAAATTAATGTTATTTTTATTAGCCTATGTCAGTGTGATAAGACTCCTAACACCTATACTGCAGCCAGCCACCAGGAGGCGATCGAGACAGTTTGGCTTTTTTAGCAGACATATTTTCCTATTTGAATGCACTAAATTTGCAACTACAGGGGAAAGAAAAATCCGTGGTGGATATGGTGAAAAAGCTTGATGCCTTTGGTAACAAACTCGATCTATTTCACGCAGATGTATTATCAGGGAGGCTGCTGCACTTCAACACACTGAAGACCGAGGGTGCGAGCAACGTCACAGAAAATATGAAGAAATTCCTCCCACAGCTGAGGGAGAATTTCTCTGCCAGATTTGATGACTTTGCCATTTCCAGGGGTGTTATTGAATTTGTGCTTGACCCATTCACAATCAATCCAGGTGGAGAATTCTCCGCTAAGGTGATGCTGTTGGACGAAGCGGCGATTCAAAGTGAACTGGTTGACATCCAGGCCTCCAGCGAAATCAAAGCTGCTCTCTGTGGTTTTGAAAGCTTGAGCACTTTTTGGGTGGTTTGTCCCCAAGACTATGGCACAGTATTCCAGATGGATTTATAATGTCTTTAGATTTATAACGTCCAAATATATGCAGGCCGAACGCACATATTTGGGGTGCGTTCTTAATAAAATTATGTCCATCTCAATAGTTTTTGGGGTTGCTAGATATTCTAAACACCGGAATATATTTTTTTCCTCTTCGTATTTTCTGAATTCATTGATAATCTGCAGGCTGGATGGGAAGCTTTGGCGGGCCGGATGTGGCCCACAGGCCGCCAGTTGATGATCCATGCTTTAACTCCTCCAGTAGGCTACATAAAAAATAAAACTCTCACAGTATAAATCTACAATACAATAACAAAATGTGAACTAAGGTTCTGCCGCCAGTGATACTTTAGCATAATGGTGTGGCACCTGGGGTGGTCTGTCACATTTCAGGGGTGGCCAGTGTCCCTGAACACGTCCCTGGTGCTGTGATGCCATAGGGTACAGTTGTATGATAAAAGTCAGATGTTCCACCTATTTCAACTTGTAATGTTTTCCACTGGGAGAATGCTGGGTGATGTGGGGGTCTATGTTCTACATAAGCATGTACACGTACATGTGCACATGTGCTCACACAGACGGGCATGCTGGTTTACTACACCTTTGTTTTAAAAATATGTTTCCATGTATATTAACATACATTTGGGAACAGGGACCTCCTTGAAATCGAGATGATACATATCAAGGGGTTTAACCTGATTCCAAAAGTTTGACAACTAAATCTGACTACCGATTTTGAAAGTGTCACACCAGAGAATGCATGTGTTAAAGTACACACAGTGAAAGTTTGTTGTCCTGACATCACAGGCCTGCAAAGTGGAGCATGTATAATTGCATTTTCATCCTGACTTTGTTCATAATTACTTATCAAAGGTTGATTAGTATGAGATGCTGTCGCTGGAGTCATTGAAGGCTGCACAAAAGAGAGCACATATTTAATTTTTTGGGGGGTGTTAGGATATTATAAATGTTTCGTCAGTCACTCTTTCAGAGAAGGATCTCCACAAATGGTATGACATTTTACAAATGAGAGATATTATACATATATGGCTTTACTTCTAGGATGTTTGTGCAATAACACTTACACCTATTGTGTGGGCTTTACAGATGCTGTGAAAGTGCTAAAAATGTGTTACATCTTTTAGTTCTTCGTTCTCTTCAGTATTTCCCAAAATGCCACGTAACTCTTACCAAACGCATTCATGTAAATAAGCTACACTCTCCAACTTCAAAGCTATGCATTTCCTTTTTTTGTGCCAAACCTCATTTTGAAAAACTGAACAAGTTGTTCAACAAATAAAATAATTTCTGGTCCTACTCTTCATCAAAGTATCTATTTTTAGGTTGAGAAATTCTTGAGGTTCAGTGTTGGTGCTGACATGAAGTTAATTACAGTCGATCTGTTTGAATCTCTAATTGCAAAAGTGTCAATGAAATAATGAGTTTTGTGGATCATGCTGGCAGTTACACTGTGATAACTGAGTGTTTTGTTACTTATTGATGATCAAATAAAATCTAAATACACGTGTATATAAATATATATCTCACTTATATAAATATGTATGTGTGAATAATATGTATGAACATTCTAAATGTATACATGATAAGATGTGCATTGTTGGGCTAGAGCGAATCTGTCTAACTAGAAGCTGTATGTGCTGATTAATCTATCCAAAGATGTTTAAACGACTTTCTGATTCAGGTCAAAGATCAATGAGTTTTCAAGATCATCCACTATCTCACCCCTCACTCACCACACAGTATTTAGTCCCTACAGTCTGTTGACCAGGTGAATAAGCATTATGGCAGATATTTATTATTATTTATTATTCATTCAATAAAATGTATGAATATCTAAGAACATCATTGACTGGTGGATACCCTAAAGGCCAGTTCTAGCTGGCATCTGCTAACCCTTACACTGTACTCTAAGCCCCTGTATGTATACATGAAGAATGGACTCAAGAGGCATATCGCCACCATGCAACAGCATACGTCACCCCGAAAAGGCTTCCTGCTTCCATTTATGTGTTTTATGAAAACGAAGCAGCCAGCTAGAAAATAAAATCATTTTCCTTATTAACCAGATGGCTGCACAGCCAGTCGCCGGTTCTCTGAATTAAACACTAAATTTTCAATTGTGTTTCAGAGCACAACCATCTCAGCCTCCTTACCTACACTGGAAGTCTTTTAAAAAAAAATTTATTAAACAGCAGCGCCGCCTCGTCACGCAGTATACTCGCAGTTCTCCCAGTGGAGTTACTCTCTTGTTCACTGAATACGCTGCATTGTGTTCTGATCACTGCAATATGTTCTCAGTGAAGGAAACAATTGCACTACAGGATTGTATTAGAAAGCCCCAAACTGAAGGTTTTGAGTGGTCACATACATGTACAGTAAAATATCAGGATATTTATTAACATTTAGTTTCATTTTTTCCCCTCTTGAAATATGCTTTATTTGCACAAATTCCTAAAAATTTTTACTTTAATCAACTTCTCTCTATTGTTGCTGTTTCGTCTAACGTGATGCGACACACCAACTAAAATACATCACTAGTACCTAATGAAAATATCAGTTTGTGCATTATAATTAAGGGGTAATCCAAAAATGGGTTTAATCTCTGTTGAAAGTTTCTGTGGCCAAATCCTTACTGAAGCCAAGTGACCACTTCAACCCCTGCTCAACTGACTGTATTATGTTGCCACTGGGGATACATAATCAGCTCTCGCAGCATCTGCCTCATCACATGGATTAACAGAGTCAGTGTGGAAACCAGCAGCACTCTAATCAGGACCAGCCAACCTGGTCGGAGACACTAATACGGGACACCATGGTGTAACTCTCCGCTTTAGCTGACAATATAGCGAGTTACATTATATATAACATATTTGAACAAACTAAGGGTAGCAAGCTGCAATTAGTTTAATTAACATCTTTGATTGGGAACAGCTACAGCTCTTGGAGCCAAAACACAATTTGAAAAATGATCAGAGCTTCACAGCTTGATCTGCTGCTTATTGCTTTGCAAGTGTGTATCTGACTGTTCACATTGCATATTGAATGTGAAAACAAACTTTGTTCCGTAAAAGCGTCTTGAGTGTGCCTTCTTTAAATGAGGGGCAAAATTATAAACTCATTTATAATTTACAGCACACTAAAAAGACCAACAGATCATTTGCTGCTACTAATATAACTCAGTGGGTCCATTACTGTGCCATAAAAGGAGAAAATGTTCTTAATTTTATTTTCAGGTTTCTCTTCCAAATATTCCCACCACCATATTTAACCTTTTTATTGTCTGATATCTGCAAGAGATGACCTGTACTCTTTTAGTATACTTACTTACACACACTTTTTGGTGTGTAGGTAGTAATGTCTATATATACTATGCAGTACATACAGAATGTTTTCTGTAAACTGCTGTGTGTCTTTTGCAAAAGTCAGAATATGAATGTGACTGTGATCAGGGACCAGCTGAAATGGTTGCCTGTACTGTGTTGCTGTTTTCTTGCCACCCAAGGCAACAATTACAGTAAATTCATTACTGCATAAAACCTATTATACTACCATTAAAAGTCTATTATGAGAGGGTGTTGTTAGAAGATAGGAGGTGTTTGCTGGCCCTTTGGGTATCACTCACAGATGCTTAAAAGGCCTTAACATGCTAAATAGCTTTTATCCAGTATAAATCAAATTAGGAAGCGATTTATTAATTTTTAAGGCTTAAGATGCCCAATCTGTCTTTTATTAAGTTCTCTGAGAATGAAGAGGATATGTTGAGCAGTAGCATGACTAAATCCCTGGTCTTAACAAAATATATATGGATTTAGACAACAACACAGTCATTTTTCATATCTGCAAAGACACACCAGAGAGAAAGAAAAAGGACACAAGTCTCAACAAGAGAGCTTGCGGGCAACAATAGCTCCTCACAGATTTCCTGCGTCCAACCTCATTAAAATGACAAATAAGCCTATCAACACATTACATTCAATGTTGTTGTACTAATTTTATCATGGACAAGCCAAGGGACTAGTTGATGATGAGATTAGGTTTATGTCCGTGTCTCCACCACCTGGAATCATGCACTGTTTGTCAGCACGCTGTTTAGTTTGTTCTGAGTCAGTCACCTGACAGTGACGTTGTCACACCGCCTGACTGACAGCACAGATTATGCATGTTTGTGAATGATCGCTGACAATACCCAAAGAAATTGGATTGGAGGAAAGAAATTAGGCAATTTATACTAATATCGTCCAACTGATGAGCTGTTTTGGTTTATTTGGAATTTGGCTTTAATAAAAGGAGGCAGCAAGGATAGTGCCCAACATGCTGGAGGATGCCTCAAGGATATTCGACTGAAAGCAGAAATTAATAAGCAAGTTACACTTTACTTTGAAGGAAACTGTTATATGATTTGGTTTTGGTTCTTGATCTTTCAGTGGTGAAAAAACGGCCATAAAAGCAAACGAACACAGATGACCCAGGAAAGGGTTGTTTTTTTCTACCCAGTGTGGGCAAATTTCATTGTATAGATATTGTGTCTAAAAAAACACTTCTCTTCTACATTACCGCCTCCTGTCTGGAATTACATTTAGCTGCGAGCATGCTGTGCTCTCTCTTCCATGCACCAACACATTTATCTTTTGTTCTTTTGTTTTGTCTCCGCTCATTCTGAGAAATGTCACTTACCTCCAAAATTGCAGTACCCGAGGCAGAAGGTAGAGTATTTGTTTTCACTGTGTGTTTCACAAAGCCAGGCTCATTTGTCAAAAAAAGCGTGATCGGAGGGGCCCTGCCCCAACACCGTTTGTCTTGTATTGATCACCTCTTGTCACCCCTGCCTTTGTTGAAGGTGATGGCCGCTTTCTCTTTTCTTTCATGGTTGATGTGTTTGCTTTTTAAGAGCTCTTTGAGGACACAAAAGTTGATAAGATTGTGTTCTTAAGTCTACCAATTACAGAGTTTCACTAAAAATAATTCTATAAATTATGAATCTATTATAATCTATATGGTGAGTTTACATGCATTTAAGAATCCAGGTTACCCAGAGGAATCCAGTTACGCAGGTAATCGGAGAACATAGTCTACCTTAATCTGGTTACTGTATATCCATGTATACATGTAGCAGGTCACTAATCAGATTTTTTCATCCCCTGACTATATTGTAGAAGCATTTCTAACTTATTTTAACTGTAATAATGATATGAGATGGTGCGTCCTGGTGATTTTTGTGTGTTTGGGTATGAGTGTGTGTGTGTCTGTCGGAGCAGACTGATCCTCAGAGCGCAAATGTGTCTGAATGTTACAAGTAGTCAAATGTTCATGTTGTGTCAGTGTCAGTTTTTGTCTTACTTTGGGTGGACATATTTTGAATACGACGTGGTTACCTCATTACGTGATATAATCTCTGCTTTTAGAGATCAGGCTAACTGCAACCCAGTCACTTAACTGCATGTAAATGCATTGACAGTATAGTTGATTGGAATGCACGATAATCCAATGATATATGATAGAAAGTTGTAATCCATGAAATAAATTACACACTCAATTACACACAATTTTCAACAGAATTATGGTATGATGCATTGAATTACAATCTGTGTCATCTCTGTGAAGGAAAGATATTTTGATGAACTGGAGCAAAAAGCACATCTATTCAAGCGAGGTGTTGGCTCCCAGGCAGACATCATATAAAGAATGGAAAAGCTTGGACACATAGGAGTAATGAGTGTGCATCTTTCCCATTCTTCCTAAGAAAAGATATTTTGCCCTGTCTCATAGCATCTCCTGCTCACAGAACACACATGAATTCAGCAGGGAAGAGCATAAATATAGAACAGTTGGCATATTAGGCTGAGTTCTTTAATAAAAATATCTTATTATCTAAAGATAACAACACCATGAAGTGTAAGTTACACCGATCAGCCATAACATTCAGACAACATGGGCACCCTGACCCCATATGCAACAAACTGCGATGCCCTGTGTGTTCTGTGTGTTCAGAACCAGCATTCACTTTTTCAGCAATTTGAGCTACAGAAGCTCTTCTATTGTATCAGACCACACTGGATCACTTTTGGTAGGTACTGACTACTGCAGACCAGGAACACCCCACAAGAGCTGCAGTGTTAGAGACGCACTCACACACTGTCGTCTAGCCATCACAGCTTGGCTTGGTCAAAGTCGCTCACATTCTTACACTTGCCCATTTTTCCTGCTTCAACACATCAACTTTGAGGACAAAATGTTCACTTTCTTCCTAATATATCAATGTTCTTCATTTCACCTGTCAGTGGTCATGAAGTGATGGCTGATCGACGTGAGCTTGAATTGTCGAGTATGCTCCCGTGGACAATGACCTCATTAGAAAACATGCCTTCATCCAACTGCTGGCAAAAAAAAACAACATCTGTTTTGTCCTGTTACAGCTGATATTGAAAATGCCTCAGTTGAGATTTTGACTAGCTGTGCAGCTGTAACACAGGGAGAAATGAAAAATGTGTCAGGCTGAGATCTGGAGGAAATGATCCTCATGTCAACGATAGAATCACCATCTGTCAGCCAAATTCAGAACAAGATAACAATGACAGGTAAGCACTGGTATGACTTTTATAAAGAAGTATATACATAAAGGGTGTCTGTACACCATAAATATTGTCAATAACATGTATTGTTTTCATTTAATGTGTAATATATACTGTAATTGAAGTTGAGCTCGCCGGGCCTGAACATCACCTCCACACACTGAACAGCGGTAGGGTGGAGCGGCTGGTCAATTACTGGCTTTATATTCTGTCATGCTGCACCTACTGGGTTGAGCAGAACAACCTCAAATTTGGCCAGTAAATTCAATTAAATTCAATTCAGTTTCATTTATATAGCACCATATTATCTCATAGCACTTGTTCATATACAGCTGGTCTAGACCAAATCTGTATGTATTGACCCAACAATTTCCACCTTGAGCAAGCGCTCGGCGACAGTGGCAAGGAAAAACAGGCAGAAACTTTGAGCAGAACCATGCTCTGGGTGGATGGTCATCTACCTTGACCGGTTCGGTTTAGAGAGAGAGAGATAGGGAGAGGGAAAGAGGGGTGGAAGAGAGAGATAGTGCAAGCAGGATCCGGACTCCACAGATCCAGACTCAATAGCTCCAGAGGCAGAAACACTCGCAGCAGCAGAAGGAGAGAGTGAAGGGAGAGAAAGGGAAGCAGTGAAGTTAGTAACAAGCATTAATTGGATAAGAGTGTGTACAGACGGAGAGAGAGAGGAGGAGAGAATGGGAAATCTCACTGCAGTCTAGGCCTATAGTAGCATAACTAAGGGGTGGCTCAGGGCTCACCTGAGTCAACCCTGCTATGAGCTTTATCAAAAAGGATAGTCTTAAGCCTACTCTTAAATGTGAGGAGGGTGTCTGCATCCAATACACAAACAGGAGAGGAGCTTGATAGCTGAAAGCTCTGGCTCCCATTCTACTTTTAGAGACCCTAGGAACCACAAGGAGCGCAGTGCTCAATGTCGCAGCATTTTGGATCAGCTTTAGAGTTTTAAGGGACTTATTGGAGCAGCCTGATAATAGGGAGTTGCAATAGTCCAGCCTAGACGTAAGAAATGCATGGACTAATTTTTCTGCATCTTTTTGAGAGAGGATGTGCCTGATTTTTGCAATGTGACATACTGTAGGTGAAAATAGGCAGTCCTTGAAGTTTGTTTTATGTGTGAGCTGAAGGACATATCCTGATCAAAGATAACTCCAAGATTCCTTGCGGTGGCGCTGGAGGCCAGGGCAATGCCATCTAGAGAAACTATATCTTTATATGATAAAGTGTTTCGCATTTGTAAGTAAAGCCTTAAGACCTCAATGATGCTTTACAGTGAAAATTGTGAGTTTTCACCAAAGAGCGTGGCTTTACTTGGCGGCGAATTCTGATGTACCATCATGAAAAAACGTAGATAAGACGAAAGAGATGGCAAATTACTTAAAGGCCCATGCTGCCCATCACCTTGTTCTCATGAATGGCTCCTGCGTGGAGCGGGTCAGGAGCACCAAGTTTCTTAGTGTGCACATTTCTGATAACCTCAGCTGGTCATGCAACTGCACCTCCCTGACCAAGAAAGGACCATCAGGAATGTTCTGACCAGCTGCATCACTGACTGGTATGCAAACTGCAACAACTTTGACCGCAAGTCCCTAAAGAGGATTGTGAAGTCAGCTGAGTTCATCACAGAGACTTCTCTCCCCTTCATTACAATTAACAATACAGATAGAGCCTTGAGGATCATAAAAACCCCTCCCATCCCTTCCATGAACTGTTCATCCTGCTGCCGTCTGGAAAAGGGTATCGGAGCATCCTCCAGACTCAGCAACAGCTTCTTCCCTCAGGCTGTTAGACTCCTTTAACTGCCCCAAACATTTGCACTACTTACACTTTGCACTTATTCTATACACTCAAATTCTCTCATTTATATTTAGTCCTATTTTTAACACAGTCTTTAATAGATTTTGTCCTGTGTATTGCACTACGTGTTTGTGTCTTGTTTTGGATTTTGTTCTTTGTACTCCTTGCACCTTATGTGTAGTCTAAATGTTGCTTCACTGCCACTGAATGTTGCACCATTCATTCTTCTTTTTGCCCCAGGGACCAGGAGAAACACATTCCTCCATGTACTGTACTGCACTGTATACAGATGGATGACAATAAAGTCTGTCTTAATTCATACTATATCGTATCAAACAGATGCCTTTAAACAGAGCCCAGGCATGTCAATGTCGAATGTCATATCCGTTCTGCCTGTTGTCCTTGTCCTGTTGTTACTTGTCTCCTGACCTTGAATCTCAATCTCCTCCCTGTTATTATGTTGTGTCATTAATAGCCTTGAAGTGCTAATCATAATCAGAGGGAAAATAAGAGAGGAATGGCAGGATGACAGTTAGAGAGAACAGCATAGAGGTTTTTCAAAGGCATCAACTACCCAAACTGCATGAGGGTTATCAGCCAAAGCAAACAATCATAAAATGCTCCTTAATGTGGGTGCATGTGGAGGTGCTCCCCAGTGATTGCCGACACACCAACGCAAAGGCCATTTAAGATTTATCACACGTTTGCAGTGGCTTGGCCAGACCTGCTCACAAACACATGAAAATGTTTTTTTGTGGCATTAACAGCATCTGCTTAAATGGCTAATGAGCGCCCGCCTTTCTCCCAGGAAAATGGGAGGCAAGTCTAAAGTCAAATGTGCTCTTTACTGCTAAAGAGAAAACCAGAAGAGGCATCCTTCCCACTGGTGTTAGCGTCAAGATGACATCACCATGGCAACCCCGCATCACCACAGATTCTAGATAAGCCCCCAGGTCCAAAACAATAAGGTGAGAACATGACCCACATTAAATTCTTGCAACACATACTTGTAAGGAGCCTCCATTCCCACTCATCTCTGTTTGTGCAGATGCTCCCCTTGCAACAGCTTAATGCTGTTGCTGAAGAGGGCTCTTTTTGCAAATGACAGCACCAGCAGAGTTAAATCCCTTTAAATGTCCTGAAATGACTCACACAGATGGGTTTAATAGAAGTTATATCTGAAAAGGTTGACAGCCACCAGACCTGACAGCTGTAATGACCGTCACCAGACCTTGGGCACATTGGACCTGCAAGTAATCCCTTGTGTTTGTTTTATCCCCCTGTGCTGGATGGATCACATAGGTGGCAGACAAACATGGAATAATCAACATATACTGCTCAAAAAAATTAAAGGAACACATTGAAAACACATCAGATTTCAATGGGAAAAAAATCATGATATCTATACTGGTATGGACTGGGTAATGTGCTTAAAAAGTGTTCCTTTAATTTTTTTTGAGCAGTGTAGCTATTTAACACCAGGCTGAAAAGCAGTGTTTCTCTGTTTCACCACAGCCAGTATCAGTTTGGATGTTGTCAGAAATATGATCTCATCGACAGTGATTTCACACTGAACTGACACACCCTCTCAATTTTTGGGCACACAAGTCCACAGTCACAGTTATTGAACTCTGTCAGGCTGTACTTAGGCACAGTGGTGCTTTGGGGTAAATGCTAAAATCTCCATGCTAACGTGCTAATAATGACAATGCTGATGTTTAGCAGGTAGCCTATACTGTTTCTTAGAATAGCATTAACATTTTTTAATTTGCACTAAACCCCAAGTACAGCTGGTGATGGGAATGTCATTCAGTTAGCAGGTACTTAAGCCAAAGTAAAAAGTAAACAATTTGACTAAATTATGGTGCTAGTTGAAAAGTCAGAGGATCACCAATGTTAGTAGGCTTTATCCTCTGGGGACCATGAATGTATGCATAGCAATCTATTCAAAGGTTGCTGAGAAATCGCAGTCTGGACCAAAGTGGAAGACCGACTGACAGACAAAACCAACATCGCCATGCATGGTGTCATGCTAACCAAGTAAGATTAAAACATTAGCTGACCACAACAACATTGATTAACCTGTAAAAGCAATTAAAATGGAGGGCTGCAGTGTGATGTGAATTTCCATTCAGTCTAACCATAAATGTTTTCTCTGGTGTCTTTCATTTTACGTTGTGAAATCAGGTATGCTAATTGACAAAGTGGGGTAGAAAAGTCCTTAAGGGATCTTATTGATACTTATCATCTGTTTATGTGATGCAGTAATTTATAGTATGAACGACAAATATGAGTTATTTAGGTTAAAGGGGCACTGCATCTGGCACTCCGCACTCTGTTTCACACTCATTAGCAGCTCATTAGTGGAGCAGTGATGGTCCCACTGAGCTTGAAGAAATATCTGGAAAATATTCTTGTAACTGCTGCATACAGATGATGGATTTAAATTAAGGATTTAAAACCCCTCACCAATTTGACAAATTTTTATCTAGTTTTTTAGCATTTGCTAAAAGTTAGATTCTTTACCAGCTTTTATGAATCTATTTTATTGATCTCTGAATGAAACCCCAATCACAGCTTTTCTTTTATCAGACAATAAGCAGGCTATCATAGCAGGTTTGGTGGTGTGTAACTAGAAATACATCTTTGAAATTTTTACATCTCAAATAACACTCCGATATCAGTTAGTGTCCAGTTGTTTTTGTGAACAGCAGCTGAATTGGCATTTTGCAGCAAGTTGCTGCAGTAATCCTCATACATGTTAAATCATTTGGAAGGTTATGTCTTTTTATTTACACTTTCCAAAAGCAAAAACACAAGAGGTAAGGAATGGCTTAAACAATGTGTTTATCTGTAAACTACAAATGTTAGCATGCCAGGCTACTTTCACTAGTAACGTTACTTCCAAAACCAAGGATTTGCGGGGTTACAGGATACGTTAGAAAATGAGCCTCATTCACAACAACACATCCACTGTATAATGTTTCCCCACTGGTTGGGAGCCTGGTCCTATATCAGTTTAGGGTAACTTTAGTGTTTCTGTCCTGCTCTATTGAATTACACTCAAGCAACCTTGTCCAAATTTCATATCTGAAAAAGCGTTACGTTCATCAAAGACATTGGTTAGTCCTAATCTTAACAGATTTTTTCTTGTCCAAGTATGTCATGCAGTCACACAGGGTTAAGTGTAGTGCTGCACCGATTAGTCGATCAAAAGAAAGTTAATTGGCTATCTATTTTGATAATCGATTAATTGTTTCAGTCATTTTTCATGCAAGAATGTCACATTTGCTGGTTCCAGCTTTTTAAATATCAGGATTTGCTGCATTTCTTTGTCATTTATTCATAGATGAAGAGTCTTTGGGTTTTGGACTGTTGGCTGGAAAAAAGTAAAACTTTTTTTGACATTTTATAGACTAAAGGATCATGAAAATAATCGGCAGATTAATCGATAATGAAAATAATTGTTAGTTGCAGCCCTGGTTAGGTTAGAATTAAATAAAGAAAAGTGTATGGTCAGACTCATACTTGTAATAGGACTAATTAGCTTGACAGCCCTGCAAGCAATAGTAACCAAGACGTCCAGGACTTTGCAAGCAATCAATTAGGACTGAAAATTGTGTGCCGTACAAAATCAACAGTCTAGTTTGACCACGTGACAGTATCGCTCTCTGGAGTCTAACAAGGGGGTCGGCCTGAAGCTGAACCATGGACAAATGAAGTGTTATGTGTGTTTTCTAACCTTGGACTGATAATCTTCTCCCTGGGGTGCGCTATGACATTCCATGTTTCACTGAAAGTGCATTTGAGTGAGTCAGCACCGTTCGGCTACTCTGCACTCACTACCGCTCTCTATTACCATAATGATGACTCAGTCCTATTCTCTACCTCGCCGTCCTGCCTCAGTCCTCTGCTCTCATGCCCTCTCCTCTCTTTCCTTCCTCTCCTGCCTCTCCTTCCACCGTCCTGTCCTTTTATCACCTTGTCCTGTCACCTCCTATTCTTAGACTGCTCTGTCGTCCTTTGACCACTCCTCTCCTCTTTCAGTTCGCTCCTGTTCCTGCAGCTACTCACTTTCTCACTTTGCTGACACAACCTCCCATAGTTGTCTATTAGACTTTTTCCATTACAGTCAGGTGAAAGGATTTGAATTGTAATGTTGTTTTAAGGCACCACAATGTCATCTGTCGTCATCAACCAGCACACTGATTAGTTCAACTGAATCGATGGATACTGCCCGTGTGTAACCAAGCTGTTCTACCTTCAGCCAGCTCTGTTTCCTCACCCCTCTCAGCAATCAGAGCTCATGTGCCGAGGCTGAAAATAGAATCTGCTGCATCGTATTCCCAGTACTCCTGGTAAAGTACCTATGGCTTAACATACTGCTGTGACTGCGGGGAGACTGTCCTGGATTTTTCCACAGGGACAGCACCAGATATATGGAGTCTTTCTATCTTCATTCCTTAAAATGTACATTCTGGAGGTTCTCAGCATATGCAGTGGTATGCTCCAGGTAAAAGCAATTACATCTCTGCTCTGACTGAAACTGATGGTGGTAACGTGTCATTGTGCTCTGTCTCTGATATTGGACCTGATAAAGATTTGTATTTCCTCCACCTTAATCAAAGCCTTGTGAGATATGAAATAGACTTCCAAACACATTGCTAGAAATGTGATGTGATATGCAGTCAAATAAATGGAGATCACAATACTATACAATGAGTATTGCACAAATGGCAAAAAGACTCCAGCCAGCTATATGGGTTTCTGCAATGCATATATATTTTTATAATAAACACAATTTAAATAGAAATGATATGAATATGATAAAACACAGAAGAGAAAATGTCTCAAGCCCTCTTTAAAAGACTCATCCAGCCAGTGTCAGAATACCACCAGGATGGTTACTGTGAGTGAATGAATAAATCAAATGGGTCATTTCATTTTGGGGATGTTTCCAGGGGGAAAAAACTGTTAGATGGTAGCATCTGATATATGGACCCTGCCAGAATGAAAGGACAATGGGTTTAAACCAAGGACACAAAGGCAGACTCAGCCTTCAGTGGACCATCTAGGTCACATCCAGGACCAGAGCAGGCAGATTCAGAGGCCATTCAATATGTTTGACTTGAAGAACACATGTGAATCTGATCTACAAATGATCATCTGAACTACACCTATCGATATCCTAATGACTCCATAATAAACTAAAGAAATGTGATTTGTATATGTGCGAACTGCATATCAAATTCAAGGGAATTGAAGCGTTGACAAACTATTGGTTGATGGTGAAGTGAAGCGTCCATGACTTTGGGTAACGAGCTGCAAACCTTTTTTGAGTACAAAAAAATCTATGAATACATTAAGAGTTCATCCATGACGGTCAAATGTTTAAAAAGTTCATGTACATGTTTCATATACAAGGGAGAGCTTCAGTAGTGTAATTAAAAGCTGCAAGAGCCTGTAAAACTGTTTAACAGATGTTTAGCAAATGTACCAACAAATAATTTACATTAGTAAAACTAGATTGCAGTCCAGTGCAACAATTTAACATTCATGAATGTTTCAGTAACAATTACTTAGTAATTATTAAGTCATGATTTCTAAATCATTAGCAAAACCAATGATAACTTTGAGGTTGATTACACATATTTTAAAATTAATGTATTGGCAGTGATCTACTAGCAAAATGTTGCAGCAATTATGATGCAAACATTTTTTCATTTTGTCATGGCAACATATTTTATTATGCGCCACTTAGCACCAAGTATTTGTAATGTAGGAACCAACCCTTACTTCTTTCAACTTCTTCTCATAGTCAGTGTTTGTAAAGCTGAGCACTTTCAATATTCTATGATACTATTTAAAGGCCAGTACAGACCAAAAATGTGCAATGAGACGAGTTCAAACTTGCACCTACTTGCTGGACTGCAACATTCTGAAACCTGCCAGTTTACACCAAAGCGACTAGACGACAGCGTATCGTTTCCATAGCAACGATTCTCTGTACTCCCATTCCAATTGCCCGGCTTTTCCACCGTTTGTTTGTAGCTGGATATAATTTGTAGAATCTTCAAATATGAATGAGGATAGTGATCGTCAGTTACTTGCTACAGTTGAATTTCTAGTGTCGATGAAACAGCAAAAGTTTATTATTTTTTTGAAACTGCGATAAACATAAAAGACCAGATGACTTCTCTACGAGCTGATTGGCTGTTGAAACAGGTGACATGCGTTACGTTACAAGCTGATCGCAGGCGATGCCATCAGCCGGCTTGAGTCAAGCTGAGACGGGCCATGTAGCACCTCTGCAACTTTCCTTGAAACGTTCTAAAACGGTCTTGACTCATCGCAAGTCTTTGGTCTGAACTGGCCTTAAGTCCAGGAATTCCATTTCAGTGTTGGCAAAGTCACAGTAAAGAGGGAATTAAATGTCTTCTTTGTGTGTTTGAATAACCAGCATTTCAAGCCTTTTCAATCTTCAAACAGCTAGAGGTTGTTTCACACTCCAAACTTTTCTCTCTCAAGGTTTCTAGTCACACTGTCAAAAAGGCGTGCACATCCCACACAGACCTGTGTGACCATATGTTGTTAATCGGATTGCCCAATGATCAGTGAATTTTTAACTACTTACCTTCTGCTAAACTGTGGAGGATTTAATTTACTGATTTATTGTCAATTTAGAATCTATATCATGTTTCAATATCAACATATTGACAAACTACTGTGCTACCAGTCAGGATACTTATTGTCTGTAGTCTGATGATATTGCTGCGTTTTTATCCGTTATCCAATATTGGTTGAATCCAGGACATCCATCCATTCTCTGCAACGTATCCAGGGTCGGGTCATAGGCTAAGCGAGGTAGTGCAGACGTCCCTCTCCCTAGCAATGTTTTCCAGCTCTTCACGGGTGATCCAAAAGCATCCCCAAACCGTATGACATATTCATACCTGGACAAAATTGTTGGTACCCTTACATTAAAGAAAGAAAACCCCACAATGGTCGCTGAAATAACTTGAAACTGACAAAAGTAATAAGAAATAAGAATTTACTGAAAATCAACTAATGAAAATCAGACACTGCTTTTGAATTGTGGTTCAACAGAATCATTTTAAAAAACAAACTAATGAAACTGGCCTGGACAAAAATGATGGTACCCATAGAAAAGATTGAAAATAATTTGACCATAGGGACATGTTAAAGTAAGGTGTGTCCTGTAATTAGCATCACAGGTGTCAGTCTGCCTATTGTGCTGTTTGGTATCATGGTGGGTACCACACTGAACATGGACCACAGAAAGCTATGGAGAGAGTTGTCTCAGGAGATTAGAATGAAAAATATTAAGTTATTTCAGTGACCATTGTGGGTTTTTCTTTCTTTTAAAGGAAGGGTACCAACAATTTTGTCCACGTGTGTACAATCTCTACAGTTTGTTGTGGTCTACAACAAAAATAAGGTCAAAATAAGGTATGTCAAATAATAAATACCATATCTGCTTTAAAACCACTCATTAAGAGGAAAGAACTACTACTAGTAAAAATGTATACTTATTTGAACAGTGGCAGTTATCTGACCATGGCTTTGATTATTTTTTTGGAGATATTTAAACAGATGTGAGTAAATTCATAAATTAGTGTTAATAATTGTTTTAACATAAGCACTGTCTACCATGTTCAGGGCATTTATAACCCAATGCTGAAAGCTGTCTCTTAAAGTTCAATTGAGTGCTACTTTTTTTGGGGTAACATTACATTTTAACATTAAATCCAATGACTCTAATGTTCTTCAGCTCTATGCAGCTTTCAGCTCATTGTTTGTTTGCCAGGAAACCAATGGTTGTTCGTATTAACTTTCACATGGCGCATTGCAAATAGTTGAAAATTTCAACTTGTCTCATCGCAAATGTTTAGTCTGAACTGGGCTTAAGTGCACAATCAAGCACTCGTGACCTGCTACATTAAATATTATAATACAATTATCATAATACCATTGTTGCATGGCAGTCACCACCATTGAAGTAAGCCGCTTTTGTAATTTAAGTGTGTGGCAGCAATTATGATGCTGTCTCAGTAAACTGATCTTTGATCTTACAGTCCTTAAGGGTTACCTCAATATCAAAGATACTTTTTTACAGTCATTCAATAGTCCTCATCTATCTAATTGCCAAATTCCAACCCAGCAACTGATGGTCTTGGTCAAAAGAAAACGCACTTAATTTTTGCCCTTCAGCCCAGCTTGCAACCCCCGACTGTGAGACTCTGGGTTTCATCTGATCGTGGTCTGACCTGTGTAATTCAGTTATGATCAAAGCTTGGCGAGCGTTAACTTCATTTGAGCTTCATCCTTACCAGGAAAGTTAATTCAAGGGACCCTTGTATGTCAAAGACCATCTGTATCAAAGATGTGAAGAATATGAGATACAAGTTCTGTGACTGCGAAACCTAATTTAATGATGAATGTTGTTGTTGGTCAAAACTAATTCAAGATTTTGAATTCAAGATACATGAACATTATTACTCAGCTAAGTTCAAGGTTGGTTTTGCTGTCAGGTTTAAAAACATTTAAATACTCCAAAATGCAGATGTTCCACTCAGTCACATTAAGCAGCTTACAATCAAAATCAAACGAACCTCTCCAAACCTCACTCATTACTGTGTCATTCAGTGATGCACAACAGCCTGGTCTTTGTACTCCACTGTGGAAGGCTAGAGGTTCTCTTGATGAACCTCTGTAGTAATTGTCCACATTCATTTGATCTTGTGGACAATTACTGAGAGCTGTGTGTGTCAGTGCATACATTTGCGGTGATACAGATGCTGGCAGACGGTGTTCATCATTCTCCGTGTCACCAGAGCATCTGCCTGCACACTCCTCCAGGCCCTGTGGTTCAATCAACAACAGCTGGTTATTACAGCAAAAGGAGGAGACGTAGCTCGCCTCTTCAGCTCACTTCAACAGACTCTGGCTGAAGCCTCAGTGGTCTGAAGCCTGTGGCTTCACAACTACAAAGTTTATTTCAATTCTTTCTTTCATGTCCTAGAACATAACAGTGGCATTTTTGTGTGGTTGGCTCAGGGCGAATGTAATATTCTCAAGATATGAGTCAAATAAATCTCAGTGTTATGGGGTGCACAACGTCAAGACACTTCACAGAGAATCTGATCAACAGTGAAGGTATACTTTAGTCATTTTCAGATATTTTCCTATGTGATTTTGTGTTCCTTGACAGAAAAGCACACACTCGTGGGGCACTGCAATTATTTTAAAACAAACACTAGTTTTATTATGCTTGGCACAGTTCTACAAAAGGATCCTTTGTCAAGTGCTCATGATTTTGCTTCTACCACCAAGCTTTAATAACACAATAATAAGCACTGCTCTGACGCATTGACCATAAAAGAGATGTTCCATCCATCAACAAAACTAATCTCTCAATAAGACTCACCAGCTTCCAGAAATTTGTCATTCCACAATCATTTATCACTTTGTATTAATAACAGCATTTCTCCTGGAGGCCTGCTTTTCTGAAATCCACAGCGATTCATTCCCATACAAAACATGCTTAGAGCAGGGAATGCATTTTTGCCACATTTCACCCGATGGACAAGCAAATCATTTTTCTGACTTTTATTTTTCAAAGTGATTAAATGTGCCGTGCACGCATCCTTCTGCATGGTGTAATTTAATTTTCGACATCGCAGACCGTCACATACGTCCAGCTGTCAAAATGTCATATAACCTTCTGAGGAAATATACAAAATCAGACAGGCTGGGAGAGATTACAGAACACTCAAG
The DNA here is from genome assembly GCA_036023855.1 of Gadopsis marmoratus. Classification (NCBI taxonomy): domain Eukaryota; kingdom Metazoa; phylum Chordata; class Actinopteri; order Centrarchiformes; family Percichthyidae; genus Gadopsis; species Gadopsis marmoratus. Next base: position 19,494 of record JAVQJF010050485.1, read on the forward strand.
TGTGTCATCATTGGCTATTAGTTTCAAGCCTGTGTGATGGGTTTAATTTGTGATAAAAAATCATCCGTTTGTAAACAATGCAATATACTATTCTGAGACAAATTGATGTTTCCACCACAGGCTGCATGTGAAACTACGCTCATAGGTTGGTGAAATTTAAAAAGGCCACCATCAAAGCTCATGATTGCTGCTAAACAACACAAGCTAGGCAGCTATGATGCTAAATAAAGTGCTCCAGATGACCCTTTGCCAGGTCATGCTCTGGATGCAAAAGCCCATTGATACAGACAATACAACAGAGATCTGCACAAATACAGATAAGCGGATTTCATCCCCGGGGAGAAACCTTTCTGTTGTTAACATAGGGAAGTCACAAAAGGGCATGTATTTGTGTAGTGTTGCAGTACTAGGTTGTGCTTGAATATGCCAACTAACGCCAGAGAGTGGCAATATGGTGGTCATTGATTAGATTTGGCCAAACTGAAGCTATAGAATGGCCTTCAAGTATGTGCAGAAAGATTTTTGTCTAGTTTTTTCTTTCACGAAGGATCAAAAATATGCCCAACGTTTGCTGGTGCAGGACAGAGACTTAGAGATGACAGAGCCCTCCATCTTAGAGCACAAGGATGTATGTTCTTCATCTTTGTCTGAAATCTGGGTGTTCGCAAAGCTAAAGACAAACTGCGGCTCGCAAAATAGTCTCGCCTGACACTAGCCTATCTGTGATGCTCTTTTAAAGCTCTTGGAGAAATGGCTTTTCTTAGAGATTTAGATGGCACAGTGGGAAATGGAAATCCAAGCGATTTCTCTCTGTCAGACTTATGAAAAATTGGAGTTCCTTTTATTTATCGTACAACTTATTCATGTGTCATAACATATAAATGTCTGACTTTGTAGATTTGGTGAAAAGCGCTGTGGCTGAGACGACGTTTCATAATTCTAACCCCAGAAGTTCCAGGCAATTTTCAATAGTACATTTCAGGGGCAACATTTGGATGCCACAAAATGATGCTGTAGAAAGCAGAATTGTACTTTCATTTCCATTTGGTTCTAAGAAATTAAGCCAAAGATCTGTGATGGACATAAATTGACTTAAATTCATGGTGGCAAATTGGTGGCACATGATGTCATACAAACGATAGCTACACTCATATTTATTGTGTTTCCATGGATTGTATAATTTCTGATTGGATGTGTGCCAAATGGATTTTTCTTTGTTTCCACATTACAAGTATTTATAACAATAGCACATCATTAGCGACGACCATTTACATCTGACTCACAAGCCTATTGTCTGTCTGTAAGTGATTCACACATTATTGGAAATAGTTTCTGACACTCGTGTAAATATAATTACTTCTGTGTTTGATAAACATTTATTAAATAGTTGCACATATTTTTATGGTTATAAATGTCTTGAAACATGTACTAATGAGTCAGAAATGTCTGTTTCTGTTTTAAATAATAAATCTCAAATATTAATAGCGGTTGCAATAGATAGAAATGATTTTTTTGATATTCAATTGGTAGTTAAAATTTTTATACAGATCGTAAATGCACATGGAGGACTTGATGATCTCGTTCTCTCTGTCTCTGTGTGTGTGCGTTGCTGTTGTCATCCATACCTTTCAAGGTGAATGGCTGGAAAAGGACCAAATGTTCTTCCCGTCTCCTCGATGTGTTTGGCTATGATATCCAATCAGCGAGTCTGTTTTTGCTCTACTTTGTCATTCAGGAGATTTAGCAGCCTGACAGGTCTCTATATGCATTACAATGGCCATTCATTATTGCGCTGCTACACTGTATTGTGTAACACTGGGTACGCATCGTTGCTGCTTGGACAATAGTTTCTGTGGAAGTTGTACATATCTGTAAGGACACAGAACTGGCAACCAACTGCCAAAATATATAAAATAATATATATATCTATAATACATATTCTACTAATGACAAAACTATAGCAACCCTACATGCCAAAGTGAATAAATAATGGAGGACACAGACGTTGTTTGATTGACAAGTGCTTTTTAATTTACTGCCTGTTTGACTGACAGCTCAGTGTGCGTGATCAGCAGATATTAAGCAGGCAAATGTCAGGTCAAGAAAATCTGTGGTCCGTGGTGACTATCCAAGTGAAGCGCTCAATTTCTCGTCAATGTCAAGCATGTGTACAATAACAAAAACAGGACTCCACAAGCTGGTTATGTCAATTAAACTCAACACCATCAAACTCAAGACCTGTGTAAAATCCACAAAGGTGCACATTTTTTCTTTCACTCACAGTCTGGAGTTCTGCTTCGCTGCCTTGTGCTCGGCGCTGCTACTGATGGCGGGAAGCTATATTGTAACATTGTATTTTCCTCCTAATGTAGCTACTGTTTCTAGATATTAACTATATATGCTTTCATTGTATTTACAATGCATTGTTGTATTTTAGGTAACATTTCAAAACTGGTCATTTGTTTACAACTTGTCAGGTTATCTAATTCCGTGTGTTGTTTGCCCTATTGCATTCATAGCAATGTGTCCACCTCCCCTAAACCCAGCGATTAGGTTTATTAAGTAAAATGCTTTTTAACCATGTAAACAAATAAAACACAGGTTGTTAAATCCCTAGACAATTTGTTAAATACAGTGCTGTAGGAAAATATGTGCATACTCACTGCAACTAGCTGAACAACACATAAAACCAGTTTAACTCTTTACATAGGGGGCAAACGTTCTGCTCACCTGCTTATGCAGACCTCAACCATCAAAGCCAAATGCTTTGCTGTCACTTTGCCCGTGAGGATCAAATACATTATAGAGTATACTGCCAGTTTTCAAGATGTTAATATGAAGATGTTTATGTTAAGTAGAGCTTACTCACCTCCCATTCTCATCTGCTCAGACAGCCACAGTAATCGTCCCATTTGCCTTTTCACTGCCCTCTCCTAAATGTGCCCAAATGTGTAAATTGATTTGGAACCTTTTGGTTAGTAGCTGCTTTTCATTATCAGCCGCGGCGGTTCATACTGCTAAGAGACGCTGGCACATTATCTGAGCAAGTACCCACTCTCAACGTCTCCCTGAACCCCTCTGCTAATCTGCTTATCAGCCACTGATAGCATGAGCTTGAATGGGCTGCACTAATGGCAGCTACTCAAAAAATGGTCTTTTCTGAACAGCAAAAATGAGCAATATGTTGCACTAAATGGAGCATGGACTGTATATGCTCCTACTTTAAGGATTCAGATAAATGACCACTCACAAATGAAGAATTCATTTAATTAACTTTCATTAATTAAATTTTTATGCTGGGCCTTAAAATTTAATATATGATCAAAATCAAAACCTGTGTAAAGTCTGTATAAGGTGTGGTCTCTTACACGGCGTGGTGTGCTCTTCGTATAAACCATATACGACAAACTCCTTCTTGGTTCAATAATGATCTTTATTTTTCTTCGTAATATTTGCATGGGTTGTTCTCTCCTATCCTTCCGCCTCTTCTCTGCCCCGAGTTCTTACGTCGGGATCCTTTTAAGCCGCACCACGGGAGTGCTTGATGAGAGGCAGGTGTGTCCACTCCCAGGTACCTATGGGTTGAAGTCTGTCGG
>JAVQJF010050494.1:0-10728 GCA_036023855.1 Gadopsis marmoratus
CCCCCCCCCCCCCCTCCATTTCAGGGAGGCTATGAGGAATTACATGAAGGAGAAAGACGATCAGACAGTGCTCATACTACATGCAAAAGTTGCACAAAAGTCATATGGCAATGAAAAAAGGTTTGTGTGGGACTGTTAAAATCTGCATGCTTTGAATACGTGTGCGTTTTGACGGAGGAATCTCTTCTGTTCACAACATATGCGTCTTTTTTCTTCATTTTAATTTTTAACCATCTACTTGTGTCAATTAGGTTTTTCTGCCCTCCACCATGTGTATATCTGATGGGCAGTGGCTGGAAGAAGAAGGTAGAAAACATGGAGAAGGAGGGCTGCACAGAGCAGGAGGCCCAGCCGTGTGCCTTCATCGGGATAGGCAACAGTGAACAGGAGATGCAGCAACTCAACCTGGAGGGGAAGGTGAGAAGGCTTTTGTAAAATAAAAAACACAGTACTGCAAGGGGTTAATTATATTTCTATGTGTTGGAAATCGCTCATTCTAGTAATAAACGAGGTGCTTGTTTTTTGCACGGCTTCACTGCTGAGAAACCATGCAGACTAACCACAGCACGACATGTACAGCAGCATAGCTTTGCAGTTTGACCATATCCTCTGTGTGTCGCTGCAAAACCCCCATTAACTATGTGGCTGATATTCTTGCATGTCCTTGTGTGTTCCTATCTGCACCAATACCGCTAATGAACTTGTTCTCTGAAGGAGGCAATTACGTGGGGTGTGTGGGGGGGAGAAACGAAAATGCACCCACTCACACAGTATCTTTTCCTCAGCACTTCTGCACAGCTAAGACACTGTACATCAGTGACTCCGACAAAAGGAAACACTTCATGCTGTCTGTGAAGATGTTGTACGGGAACAGCGCCAACATAGGGGTCTTCCTCAGCAAGAGGATCAAGGTCATCTCCAAGCCCTCTAAGAAGAAACAGTCCTTGAAAAATGCAGATTGTGAGTTGCAGGATGTGTCATCACACACACACACACGTACACTCCAGCTCATGTACAGACAGCTGTATGTTTTCCCCACACACTGACATTTAATTTTAATGTTAAAAACATTTTGGTTTCCCCTTGATAGTAAAAACACTCATCGCTCTTCCTTTATCCTCTTTCTCTCTCCCCAGTGTGTATCGCTTCAGGGACTAAAGTGGCGTTGTTTAACCGTCTGCGTTCCCAGACGGTTAGCACCAGGTATCTTCACGTGGAGGGGGGGAACTTTTATGCCAGCTCCCAACAGTGGGGGGCCTTCTACATCCACTTGTGTAAGTCACGCATTGTCTTTATCTGAGTTCCCCCCCCCCATTGTCTTTTATCTTCTGTTCCCATTTTCTTGCTTTCCATTTTTATTGATGTTAAACACTTTACCTGCATAAAAGCAGATAACAATACCATTAAAATGTGTATCTTCTTTAACATGACGGTTGACTGTTTGCACGGATCTGAAGCACCTATTTAAAAGGTGGAGAAGGAGTTACAGACATTTACACTATTTTTGTGTCATTTTGTTTAGTGGATGATGAAGAGTCTGAAGGAGAGGAGTTCGCTGTGAGAGATGGCTATATTCACTATGGCCAGACGGTCAAACTGGTCTGTTCTGTTACTGGTATGGCCCTGCCCAGACTGGTACGCATGTCTACGCCAAAACACACGTCAGTTTCCTATTGTTTGTGAGAAAGTGAGCAGCCGTACCGCTGGTGTACTTAAATGGACACGGAGGGATGTTTGTAACTTTAACTGTAAATAAATGTGTTAATTATTTGTTCCTGATGGGTGCGTTTGCCTCACTTCCTCAGGTCATCCGCAAAGTGGACAAGCAGACTGCATTAATGGATGCAGATGACCCAGTGTCCCAGCTTCACAAGTGTTGCTTCTACCTGAAAGATACAGACAGAATGTATCTCTGTCTCTCACAGGAGAAGATCATCCAGTTTCAGGTGTGCTTTTTTTTCTTTTTCCTTGTGAGATATAAAAGTGGAACGTGAAATGTGTTTCTGTGTTAATGTTTGTGTGTTCTTTCCAGGCCACACAGTGCTCCAAAGAAACTAACAAGGAGATTGTTAACGACGGGGCTTCTTGGACCATCATTAGCACTGACAAGGCAGAGTACACCTTTTTTGAGGGTATGGGCCCCGTGCACACACCGGTCACACCTGTCCCCGTGGTGGAAAGTCTGCAGGTACGCGCACAGCCTTTTCTGTCTAAAATATGCTCGCTTTGCTTTTTAACAGCGAGTGCCATTCTGGTTGCCAGGTATTTCCTCTTCAAAGTCTGCGTAAAGCAATGATACGTATATATATGTGTGTTTTCCGAGTTTGTCGCACCAGAGAAAAATGCATTAGCCACCCGGCCAAATTTGAATGATGGCGAAAAAGTCAACAAATATATAAAATTAGGTTCCAAAGTTGTGAAAAAATTAGCCGTATTCTTTGCTCTGATACACAGCGACCAGCCTATCGCTGAACGAGCCTGCCGCTGAGCTAACGCGGTAGCACAAAGCTCCAGTTTTTAGATAGTGATAGGCGAGCGGTCATGCACCCGTGCATCATCGAGCAATGATTTCAGGCCCATCCCCGAATATCCTGAACACAAAAATGGTCTAAAAAACAGTCTAACTCCACAATCCAGGACTACATACTGTAGGTTGCATCCTTTTCACATGTTTTCTAACATGTACAATATGCTTAGAAACAAATTCCCCTTACACAGACTTTAAGTAGGGACCTTTTTTAAAGGCATAAAACCTCTTTTTTGTGTGTTTCTGTGTCAAGTTAAATGGTGGAGGAGATGTGGCAATGTTGGAGCTGACTGGACAGAACTTCACCCCTAACCTCAGAGTGTGGTTCGGAGACGTGGAGGCTGACACCATGTACAGGTGAGTGTTAACATCTGTGCGCGCACATCAGTGTGTAATGGCTCAAATGCTCAAACCCTGTTTCATCCGTCTGTCCCCTTTTAGATGTGGAGAGAGCGTCCTGTGTGTGGTGCCGGACATTTCTGCCTTCAGGGAGGGCTGGCGCTGGGTGAGACAGCCGGTTCAGGTCCCCGTCACGCTGGTCCGCAATGACGGAATCATCTACTCCACCGCCCTCACCTTCACCTACACCCCTGAACCAGGGCCCCGACCCCACTGCAGTGCTGCTGGGGCCATTCTGCGGTCACATAGCACCTCTTCTTCATCACCCGCATCGTCATCCTCGCCATCATCCTCGCTGGGGGGGCTCGGGGACGGCCATGGGGCTTACAACAGTAGTGACTCAGGCATGTCGTCAGGGGTAGCGACCATGTCGGTGCTGTCATAGTAATACTTACTCTGTGTGTGTGTGTGTGTTGTGAGAAAATGTGTGCATGCACATTCCAAAGAGGCTCATGGACCTGTGAAGAATTGCACAGACTCGGAAACTCTTCATCAGAGAGCAACTGTGATCATCGGGAACGGAATCCTCTCTTTAGCTCCCTCTTGTGGTTTGTTGTGTACATGTTGAAAGCCCCACTTCGAAGGACCTTGATATCGAAGGCCTTCACCTAAAGGAAGATGAATCTGCCTTCGGACTCTCACAGCAACCGGATTTGTACAAGAACCATTTTGTTTTTATCCGCCTGTGAGTTTTAAAGCTATTTTTACTATGTTCTCTTTTTACCGCGGTCGTGTTTTTACTGAAAAAACTTTATCTGTCGTGTGCAAGGGAAACATTTGTTGTAAGAGTAACATAGTTTTTACGGACCAAGGAATATTATTATATTATTTTATTCATATTATATTTTATAAGCTTTTGCCGAGGTACATTTTGATTTATGGTTTTTGTATGATACTACATAGTAAGTTCACTTTTGTTACCAAATAGAATTTGTCATGTTGTTGACTCCTATTTGAGATTTGCCTCAGTGGGTTGGTCAAGGTGGAAATGGTTTATAGAATGTGTCTTAATAGTCTGACTGCAGCTCTTCTGCTTTTCCCATCTTTCTTTAATCTTCACTGGTGTTTTGGAACTAGACTCCCAAATTCATAATCACTTAACAGTCATTACAGCAGTCGTAGCTACCCTCCATGCTGTCTAACAGTGGAATAGAAATGACCAGGCTAAGTTTTTAGGACTCATCAGACAATTAAGACATGCTCATATCGGCCCACAGTTATAGGCTTAGCTGCCTTAGATCTTGTCAGTCCCAAAATATGTTTGATATCAAAGATGACATTTTTGATGAGCGTAGTGTATGTGTGTGATAATATGTAATACACTATCGGTGTATTCTGTGAGATCAACGCCTGTGTTCATAACATAATCAGTCCCTCTTTTACCATAGCTATGAACACAGCACAGCTGCTTATTTTACAGCAGTGAACCCTTTAAACAAAAGTACTAAATTACTACCAAGTCAAGGGACAAAGAAGGAAAGTCAAAACTAATATCTATCTACTGATGTTAAAGATTTAATTCAGCCATTTTGGAGGGGCCTCACGTTTCCTATTGAGTTTGTGCTTTTGTGTAAGAGAGCCTTAACACCGTCTCCGCCGTGTAGCTTGTAGCACAAGGCCACCTGAGCTCAGCAATGTCACGTTGGGGTTGAGGCTTGTTGACTCGTGTTTTGTCAAACAGGCCGCCTGACTGCAAATGCTGCGCAGTAGAACTCATCAGCCGTGGTTGCGCTTTGGGCTGTTATGCGTTGCGGGCTTGATTTGTACAGAGTACAGATTCAGACTCCTAGTTTGCTCTGCCTCTCAACCCACCTTGTTCAGCAGGTTGAACATAAAAAACTGACCTTTTAAGTGACTTACTAAACTAGTCAGGAATGACATTGTGTCATTTGGGTTTTGTTGCCTTATAAACCACTACCAACAGTATCTGTCTTGCTAAATGTTTCTCACAAAGTATGCTGACTTCCATTGTGCTTTTTGTACCATACTGTTTTATCATGTTTCAAGTAAATGTGGTAAGTTGGCCAGCTTTGTGCCCGCTGGATGTTTTCATGGCAATGATGTGAATCACTTAATTTCTTTCATGCGTGTTTTCAGCATGCCTAAGAAGTAGATTTATGGTTGTATAGCCAAATATTTACATCATAACAATCCAACGCCGCCTCCTTGTGGTACAGTTGAGTCCCACCTGAACAGTCGCTGTCCATTCTCTGTCATTTCCCTGTATTCTCTCAGCATACAGTAGTCGGATTGATGCACGGTCTCTTGATTTGATGCAGTGTTGTATCAAAGTGCTCACAGCAGTTTGCTAACAACATTGCAGTTGTCTCATTATATGGTCAACTGTGAGCTAGGATGCTAAATCACCCTCATCATGTCATACCGGCAGCGTTATGAGCATTTTCATTACTCTTGTGTTAATGGAACAAGTGTCTTTGCTCTCATATCCTGCCTTGCGTTACTCAACACTCTTCCCATGTATGGCGATACCCCTCCATCTTTTCAGTTTGATGTATTACTCTTTACGTAACTCAATCTGCCAAGGTTCTCCGGTGAAAGGTCGTGAATAAAAACAAGTTGAAGCTGAATGTCACTCGCATACGTTGTTTTGGCGGCTGTTTGTTTCTTTGAGTTGGGTATTGCTCATTTACTGCACACTCACTCAGATACTGCTGAAGCCTCAGTGGACACGTGGGCATGCCCCACAGGGTAGAGGTCAAATCTGCCCTACTATTTTTAAACCGGTTAGCTGAATTGCTGGAAACCTGACACGTTGTTACTGTGTGTGTGCATGTGTAGTCGCTGCAGTCCGTTTGCTGCCCTCGCACTCTTTGACTTTTAAACTACGTAATACTTTTCATTTAAGGAGGTGCACTGCGCCTGAGCATTTCTGAAAAAGCGTGTTGAAGAAATCCCAATCCCACATAAAGACATCGTTAGAAACCCCAGGAGCAGGTGCACAAACGTGCACCAAGGCCCTCCGCGTAGCTTGAAGACCTGTGAACAAGGATACAACGCGGACCCAGGCAGCATGGCCGTGGCGTGACATATCGCACGCTATTCCTGGGATGCTGGTCTTGATCTCAAGCAATACTTCCCAGAGTGAGATCTAAGGGGACTTAATAGACCCTCCACCTAAACCAGAATAAAAAAAACTCGATCTGTTGGTTTCACGCATCAGCATTATGCATTAGAAGCAGTTGCGCAGTTCTGTTACAAATAAGTTTTGATCACAGTACACAGGGCTGGGGAGTGGGTGAGGAAACATAAAGTGTTAGGCGTCCTGTTGCTAAAGAGAGAGAGAGGAGAGGGGGAGAGAGTATTGACGTCACATCACGACGTCTATGTTGGGAAAGGGGTGACAGAAGTGAGAACAGAGAACTGGACGATGAGCTGGCTTATAAAGAGACCAGAAGCCGAAACGGACCCAGAGAAGCAGTCTGCACCCTTAGAAGGATCATGGGCCCACGCTGCGTTCCCATTTAAACGCCATCTGACCTAGAAAGGGTTGTTTTCATGCGCCCTTAAAATCGCCCCCCAGAGATCTGCTGGACGTGTGGTTATAACACTGCACTTTAACAACGATGGATGAGCTTCACGACGTCTTCATCCTCATTTTTTATCACCTCTAGTATGGATTTATAACAGCATTATCTGTCATTTTGTAGGAATACCTATCATATCTCCCGCCGCTGGAGTGTTTTTACGCGCAGCCCTCTGCTGGTTGGACCGCTGCGGTCTCTCCGAAGCGAGTTGGAGCATTTTGTGCGCTTTCATTACATTTCTGTTATCCAGCTCACCTGATTTCTCAACTGAATCGGCGGTGTCACGTCCCGCTTCTGGCTGCGCCCGCGACACAGATCGCCTTTCTCCGTCCGTCTGGAAGAGGACCTCAGCTCTGGACGAGAGTTTTATCTGCCATCTGAGTGTTATGCTGCCCCTGTCCCCTCTGCTGCTCCTCGTCGTCCCCGCCGCGCTCTTTGCGGCCGCGCAGGGCGCCGGGGGCCTCCAGGGCTTCACCTTCCCCGGTGGGAGCGCAGCGTTAGTCCCGGCAGGTACGTGCCGAGTGATGCGCCCAACCAACAACAGACAGACGGAGCCAAATAGGAAAGCTGTCGGCTCTCACCTGACAAAGTCTCTGAATCGTATTCAAACTCGCCCCGCCGTCGCCAGTTAGTTTGGGCAGCACGTCAGTCTCGTCTGGCGCCGCTAAGAATCAGTCTGTTGTGCGTCTGTTTTGAAACTGGCTGCCCCAAATGTGGTTTTCGTGATTTGCGGATGATTTTAGTTTGAACTCATTCTCATTTTGCATTCTAACGATAAAATCGACGTTTTGATCTATTCTCTGCGACTTGAATAGAATTCAGTGCGGTTTCTGAACGTGTTATTGATTCATTTGACTTGTTTGCCTTGTTTTTAAGCCTCATCTGCTCAATTTGATGACACTAAACGAGAGGACAGCTCGCTAATTGGCAACGTTTTGTTTTGGAGTCTTACATTTTGCATATGCTGCCAAAAAAGACATTTATAATTAAAAAAACAACTTATAAAGCTCCTAAATCTTGCTCAACTTAATTTTGATAATGTGAGTAATTGTTCTAGCTGCTTTGTTCTCCAGTCCCATGTGCTCAAGACTCCAACAGCTTCAGCTCGCCTGTGGAAAGGGTTAAACTCAGGTCATACACACACACACACACACACTGTTCAGAGGGCCTTTGCATACATCATTGATATTTGATAGCCCATCATGACATGAGAAGTCTCCTCACTGTTGAGAAATGCAAGTTTCATCAACAACCAAAGGATCAATGCCTTTGCTCTGTGCACTGGTGGCTCCTGGTTGGGGGAGTGAGCAAACAAACATGGGTCTCTCAAAGGTCTCAATATTTCAGGATACCGACAATTTCAGGAGAAGCAGAAGATTGTCATGAATTTTAACTATTGCCATGTCAATGATTATCTGAAGAGCAGCTCAAATCTTTCATGCTTCCAGTGCATACAGCAATCAAAGAAACATTTACTCACTTAAAGCCGTTTCATCCCCTTATGTTCAGTTTGTTTTTCTGCACTTTTATTTTGTTGAACATGGGCAACTTGCCCATGTATTTGCCCCACATGAAAAAAATGCTGTTCTGAGATTAATGCCAATGTTTTTGCAAAAATGTTCTGACGTCAATGTCAGAAATAATAAGTCACTTTTTCCCATGGCTTTATTCATCCTTACATTGTGGACGGGGAGCAGCTAATGTTTTTTGCTTTGATAGTGGCCTTTGCTAGAAGATCTTTGACCCCCATTCCCTTCAGTTCCTTGAAGCACCAAAACTCTTGGGTCACAGAGACAAAAATGAGGTCAGTCTCTGTACAACACATGACAAAAAACTGCACATCACCTTCTCATGTGTTAGTGTTCCTGTATTATAGTTGAGCCTGGAACACACTGTAGGAATTACAACAGTTGTTTTGTCCATGATGACTGATTCTCCAGAGAGTCCTCATTGGCGTGTGACCAAGTACATTCGGCATACATTGTCTTGTAGTGCGCTGGACTAGAAGACTGAACCTCAAACCAGTCGAAGCTGTTAAAGTCAAAAATGTTTTATTTAATCGGTAATCTCGACCATTCCTGATGGGATTCTGTAGCTTGAGCTGTGACAGAAACAAAGTGTTTTGTCATTGGCAATATGTGTTGCCAGTTCACAGGTGGTAAAGACTGGGCATTCTTCTTTGTTTGTCATGCAACAAATGAAGAATCAAGAAAAATAACCTAATTGGGGACTTGAGAATGTGTGTCTGTCTGTTATACTGCATGAGTCCACTAGGTTAGCAGGATACCCTGTATAATTCATTTTGATAAGCATGCAAGTAATAATTGTTGGCCCAAACTTTGTTTGTAGTACTTTAAGAGAAACCATGGCCATTAATGTATGTTGATGTTTTTGTTGAAATGTTGACATTTTGGACAGACAAGAAAAGGAGACTTCTGTGATGGACAGTAGTAGTGAAGAATGAGTAAGTAGATGAATGGAATGTGACATTGTGCATTCCCTGTATAAGCTAAAAGAATCACAATCTGTCAGTACAGAAAAGGTTATATGATCTCTCCTTGTATGAACATCCAAAAGGAAGTGCTTGATCTATAGATCAGCTAAACTAATCGGTTGAGCGGGATTAATGAATAAATTAAAGGTAGTCCATGGATAAACTGAGTGAAATAATGATTGATATGTCATTGCCTTCCTGACCCATGTAGACCCCTGCATGGTGGTGTCTCCACCATGTATGAGCGAGGCGGATCGCTACAGCCTGGAGGCCCTGTGGAGCATCCATCAGATGATGGACGATGACCAAGATGGAGGGATTGAGGTGGAGGAAAGTGTGGAGGTACAAAACATACTCTTCGTGAAATGTTTACCTAATTTTCTTAGCCGTGTTTAAATCCTTGCACATGTGTTCATGCAAGAGGCAGACAGGGTAAAGTAGTTCGACAACAGGTGTCCTGGCTGGTGGTGGAGTCAGATGCTACTTCAAGCATAGTAACAGTATAACTTTGCTTTTGGCTCAGTGACAAAATTGGTTTTCACTAATAGAATACTATAACACTGGTGACCTTCATAGTCACACTTAATGTTTCCACGACTCCAGCTTCGCTTATTCTTCAGCCAAATTTGTTTTACTTCACAAACAAGTTGAATTACAAGTACTTGCCTCAGAGGTGTAATGCACGCTGCAAAAACAAAGGAGAATATTTCAAGTTTATCAAACTTCAGTTATTCATATTTGTTAATTTCATGATTTTTATTGTCAAAGTAAAACATAAGAAAGAATAAATCTTGAATGGGTAATAGATTCCTAAAGATTACAAAATTATGTTGTAAAGCAAGGTTTGAGACATTCAGCTGTTGCTTTTTTCTTTCTACAAAAACATTTTTTTAATGAGCCAAAAACACAACAAGTGATCAGTGCTTCATCTCTGCACGTGGCTCTGTACGTGCATGTAAAGGCATATTTTCTTCATGTAAAAGTGTGTTTGTGTATTCTGGTGTACGTGTTTTTTGAGTTTAGTTTAAAATATAGTATTGTTTAAGTAAATAATACTAAGTATTTTGTCCAAGGAGTGTGTGTCTCTAGTCATCGTAAATCCAGAATTCTAAAATGCCATTGCATTCCCTGAAGTTCAGGGATACAGTATCCAGGGGCTCGGGTTGCGGTTACCATAGAGATGTCAGAGGAAGGGCCTGGGCTCATCAGAACACAGCCACAAGTTTCCTCTTACCATCATATGAAGCCCCTGTTTACAGCCAAGGACACATTCCAAGACAGCATAAACACACACACACACACACACACACACACACACACACGCAACAACTTAAGTCTGCAATACACACCCCTGCTTCTGCGTGCATTCTAAATAAATACAGTCTCAAAACACCCACTCCTTATTCCTCGATTGAAATCCAAGTACACAACACACAGCAACAGACGCCCAATTTATTTCGGACAGAGAGGTTGAGAGTTTGTGCTCCGTTAATGTTGTGTTCTTGAGATCCCTAACCTTGCTCTGTAAAGTTCTAATTTTCACACCTTCCATTTGTCCCTTTCTGTCTTTGCAGTTCATCATTGAAGACATGAAGCAGCAGCAGACCAACAAACACAACAACCTGCACAGAGAAGACCAGCACATCACAATAGAGGAGCTCTGGAGGGGCTGGAAGTCGTCTGAAGGTGTGTGTGTGTGTGTGTGTGTGTGTGTGTGTGTGTGTGTGTGTGTGTGTGTGTGTGTGTGTGTGTGTGTGTGTGTG
>JAVQJF010050496.1:0-41045 GCA_036023855.1 Gadopsis marmoratus
TGCCTGTTAAAGGCAGTGTTTCCTTGCCACTGTCTCCTAGTGCTGCTCCTGGTGGAAATGTTGGGTCTGTACATATAGAGTTGGTCTAGACTTGCTCTATATTAACAAGTGCTATGAGACAACTCTGTTATGATATAGAGCTGTAGAAATGAAATGTCACTGAATTATTTAGTTGATTCTCTCAATCAACATTTAGCATTGATGACTTGTCAAATCAAAGTGATAAGGGCTGAAAGAGCAAAGAAACGTGACAAGCTTTGCTTAGCTTCATTTTTGTGTATAGTTGTGCACTTCATCACCAATAATCAAGCAATACAGCAGACTACTGATACTGATCACTTGAAATGCCCCTCTCCAAAAGCTCCGTTTCCTAATCCTAACTTGGTAATATTATATTTGACTTTACTACTACTACTACTACTAGTACTACTACCTTTCAACCTTAAAGGTTCACAAAGCGCTTTACAGATTGGTCTCATTCACCATCATTCACACACACATTCACAGCCCAATGGCGACGGAGCTGCTGTGCAACTTAGGGTTTAGTGTCTTGCCCAAGGACACATTGACATGTGGGCAGGAGGAGCCAGGGATTGAACCGCCAACGCCAGGATTAATGGATGACCTGCTCCACATTCTGAGCCACAGTCGTCCTACGTTACGTATCCGTGAGGGGTCACACAGTTGGTTTAATTAATACTCATGTCTCAACACCTTTTGAGACAGTTTCTTTGCAGACTTCTACCTGGATACTGAGAGAAATAGCACATCTACTGTTTAGCGTAGCCACTTCTGAGCCCCAGAAATGTCCACACACATGTGTGTGCTATGTGTGAAGTGCCTCATGTGCTCCCCAGGAAAGATATGAAAGCCTCTTGTCGACAGGATCTCAGCTTGCCTGCTGTCGCCTGCGCAGCCGGCTAGCTGGGCGATCAGGCAGCACCCCTGAGAGTCTTCTGAACCCTATCAGGTTGTGTTCATCAGCTGAAGTGAGACGGGACAGTGTTTGTGTCCCGCTGTCAATCAGTCTGAGCAGCGTCAGCCCAGGCCTGTACAAAAGCTGCTCTGTCCTGTATCCAGTGTCACGTCTATAGACAGGCGGCCTGCACTGATGGCCAACTGTGAGCGCTCCGGTTACGGCTGCTCTCACTGAATCATATCGACTTCATTTGATCTTCTTTATTAAACTGTCCACCATCATCTCCTCCCCAGGGGCGCAAGTGTCCGGACGGACAGACACAAGATGAAACGTTTGACATTTCTTTACCTCAGCAAGGACGTGATGCTGATGCAAGATGGGAAAATATGAAAAGTATTTCTTATTTAGTCAAAAAGCATAAATCAAACAACATTACAGAGACCAGGAATAAAATCCCATTAAAACAGAAGGCATGTAAGTCAGCCTCTCTGTCTCTCGTCAGTCTCACTTTTTCCTCGCAGCTATTTCAGTGCCTTGTTGCACAAAGTATTCATTGTTCCTCGGTGGGGTTTCAAAGCGGTTTTGATCCGTACTTGTAGGTGATTTATTGCTGCTCTCTCGAAGATGTTTTCGCCGGATCAGAGAGAAAGAGAGCACTTTTCCTCCTGATCAGCCGAGATCACAGTGTTTGGGATATTATCTCAAACACACAAGAGTCCACGGCCTTTAGATCAGTGTACTTTAAAGTGACAACAGACAACCTTTTTGTTTTAACGTGTCATTCTGAAGCAAATGCAGATTGTACAATGTAATGGCTGTTAAATAATGACAGCTTTGGTGTTTAGACTGCCAGGGGGGGGGAAGAAGGCTCCATTTACAGCATGGAGGACGCGGGTCACCCATTGCACGGCGCAACCAAAACAGAATGTGGCTTGTGTAGCTATCCCCAGCTAGCCGAAATGACAGACAGTGGAGCAACTGGCGTAGCTGTGATGAGGAAGAGTGAACCTCAGACTGGCATTCACTCAATGCAGAGAGCTGCGGGACTTGAGAGGGTTCCAAAGCGACTAACGGGTGTTTTTCTCTGCACTGAGCTCAGGGAGTCTTTGGTGCTCTGGCTACTGTCCAAAACGCTGCCGCTTGCAGCCGGGAAAACAAACCAATTCAGTTTTATTTCTCCAGTGCCAAATCATATCATAAGTTATGTCAGGGCACTATAGAGCAGGTCTAGACCATAATGTTACTCTTTACATTGGTGTTTTCTTCCACCACGAACAAGCAGTCGGCGACAGTGTTATCTTCTGCTCCCCCTCCACCTGTGTTGTAGTTACCTACAATTTCACTTTGCCTCTCCTGTGAACATGCTTCTTTCTTCTCTTTTATTTCTTCACGAAAAAGGGGAAACAAATGTGTTGTGTCCTGTGTCGGCTAGGCTCTGAGGGAAACTGAAAGTTACCTGATTCACTGTGTGACAGCGGCAACAACAGTAATACCATCTGGAAACTAAGCATTGAAAAGTTGTCTATTGCCACTTTATTTTGTCAGTGTCTAAATAAAGGACTGCCACCTGACACTGGTACTCTTCCTCTGGTACTTTTAGGCTGTGGTGTGGCTGACCCTTGACCTCTGACCCCTCTCTCTAGAAGGTTCATTCATGGGCATTTATATTATTCACATTCAGTTCATTGTATTGTTTTAAAGGAGACTTTCTTCATTTCTATCTGCGCCTCATTGATATGATGGCAAAATGTGTACGTCTTGTTTCAGTTGAAAGCCAATACAGTTCTGTTTAAAAAGAGAAGAAAGAAAGCGTGTGAACCGATCTTTTAGGATTCTTTTGTCCCAGTGACAGTTGAAATACTTCAATACGTTAATATTTGATTTCCAGGATAAGTTAAAGCTGCATATCCATATTTTTATATTATCTATGGATAAAATGACTATGTGTAATGTAGAAATGTTCTTTAATTATGACACCGGGTGGGAAGTTAATACCAGCCACCATACAAATGCTGGGAAATATAGTGGCTGGTAAGTTTCAGACACAAAAAAATGTTTACTGTGAATGTAAACATTTATCCTTAATACTATCCTTAAGTGGCTGGTAGATGTTCACATTTTGAAAAATTAATTTCCCACAGAAAAGTATTATTATTATCATATTAAAAGTGTAAAAATTATATTGTTCTGTTCATTAAATCTGTCAAAAATAATTAATAAAACCTGGAAAATCAGAAGACTTCCATTGGAAAGTTGGTGGCAACCTGCTGAATCATTTGATCAACAGAAAGTGAAGAACAGTTCATGAACCAATGGGCCTCATGCAGGAAGCGATAGAAGAAGAAATTCCCTCTATTGTTTGTTGTTACTTCGTTAGTAGCTGGAAGTAGTTCTTATTTTTGCTCTTCTCTAAGGTGAGAGAAAGGTTTCGAGTGGTCGAGAGCACTTTTACCAAGAAAAGGAACTTAAACATCTGCGTTCCACAGTCCGCACTCTGTTTGTCCAACACAAGGACGTTTTACATTTAAGGAACATAAAAAAAATGCATGAATATCATAAAATCAAATTTAGATAATTAGATGTTTTAGAGTAATTATAATGGAATGGTAATGGTAAATGGACTCTTTCTTATATAGCGCTTTTCAACCGAAACGGTTCCCAAAGCGCTGTAACAGTAATCTAAGTTTTAGAACAGTAGTCTAATGATGATGATGATGATAATGATTGGATTATTACATTTGTGGGCTAAAGAAATACTACTGGTCCAGGTTCTTCTTCCTACAGCCTTTATTTAGTGGCATCCCTCCCTAACATGACCTATGTTCATAACAAACAATCGGCTGCATGATCACGTGGGATTCATCATTCAGCTCATCGGGGTAAGAGCAGATTTGGATGGTGAACATTTGGTGCATCTGGAGTTGACGAAAAATAGAAGAGAATGTTGCTGCATGAGACGGGTGGAAACAATATGTAGGTCCAGCCCCATGGGAACAGCCGCCATGTAAACGGGATGAGTTCGTTCCTTCGGCTCACGTGAATGATATTGATTGTCTGTGCAAATGCATTTTGGCAATTTAAAAAGTTTTGTCCAAAGAGTGATGCCCGAAGACGTGGATTTGTTTGGGTAAATTAAATTCTGTCTATAATGTCAAATGTAATTTAAGATGCGTGTGTTTTTTAAGGATTTTTCACACAAATGCACACACAAGCAAAAACAAGCCAATGCATGCGCATGCAGCAGGCATCACATTTAGAGTAGGGTGTCATTTTGTCCAGGCTTTGTTTAATGCAGTGTCATCTGAAATGTCACCTGCTGTAGCTGACAAATTGCTCTCAAGGAAAAGAAAATAATCGAAAGGAAAACTCTGAAAATATTTCTCCTCTAGCAATACCTGCCCATCAAACTCCCCTCGGGTACATTCTGCAGAGGCGGCAAGGTTTCGGAAATGTCCTCTTCAATAATGCAGAGGAAATTCTGCTTAACCCAGGCTGGAACATTGGAAAATTTGTCGTGCTTGCAAAAATCAAGCCATCAAATAACTTGAAGACCGATGTGGGGACCATTTACTGTGGTTAATAAATAGATAATGCAGTCAAATACATCAGATTTGAGTAAACATTTTTTGCAGAGCACAGGCTGAGCAGCATCAGAGGTGACTTTACCTGCTACTTTACATGGCTAAAGGGCACTTTCTCACAGTGGAAAGGAACAGTGCCAGGCAGACCTTTGCCAGTATGAAGAATACTGAACTGTCCAGCCACTGTGTGTGTGTGTGTATGTACACACACACACACACACACACACACACACCAGTGGTAGCAGCTACTTTACTTCAGAGGAAGTTAAATTGCAGCGACCATAACTTCGACAGAAACACGGCACCATTTTAACATGAATCAATTATCATTATCACACTTAGTGCTGTTATCCCACCGCAACAAAGAATCAGAAGGAGAAACTGTGCATTTGTTTAAAGACTGTGGTAGGCGTGAACGGCGGCATTATTTTTCGTCCTCTCTTTAGTTTTGACAAAGCTGCACCTTATCACGATGATTCACTGTAAGAAATGCTAAACTTTTGTAAAAAAAACAAATGTAAAAAATAATGATTAGAATGGAGAAACAAGCTAAATACAGACTTGTACAAAGTCAGCCTCCCCCCAAAATCCTTTCAATATAAGTTGTATTTGCCTGGTGCCTGCAGCTCCCCAATGCTGCTATGTAAAGTCAACACCCAATGTTCTCTCTCTCTCACTGCCTGACCCTGGGCAGGAGTCCTTATTAATGATCCCCTGTTTAGCCAAAGGCCATTCTAACCTGAAGGTTAAGAATATCTGGTGGCAAATGTAACTACACTTTACTTTGCATCATTTAGCTCTGTTCTCCCCAGCAGAAAAGTTGGAGCTCAACATACTCTCGTGTGAGGGTAGACGGACCTTGGCCAAAGTTGGGAATGCCAATTTGAGATTGGCCAGTCTATTAGCTGCTGAGATAACTCCGGGTTAATGGTCCAAAAACTCCAATTATCACGTGTCACATTAGGAAGAAGCTGACTTGTATTCAGAGCAGCTCACTGGACCATATTGGGTGATGTTAAACTTTTGTAAACAGGGTTCCGACACATTGTTACCGAGGAATTTTCAAGACCTTTCCAGAACTTTTCCATAATCTTCCAACCTTATTTCCACAAATGTATTTAAGTAGTTTAAAGGAGACTGTATAGCGATCACAGGGTGCAGGCTACGGTCTGAATCTCGCTACAGCCGTGTTTTAATTTCGTCGTTGAAAAGTAGCAATACAAGGAACAGATTTTGCGAAAAGTTGTTTGGGGATTTTTAGGAACATATTTTAAACAGTAACTAAAAAAAATGTGCATTCAAAACTTGTCCAAAGCAATCTGTTAATCCCCAACCATTTTCAGGCTAATTTAATTACTTTTCCAGGAATTTCATGACTGTAGGAACCAGGAGGGTGCAAAGGGAGGAGACCCACATGACGATAAAGCTGGTGGGAAATGTCTGTGATGAACAAGACTGTAGCAAGACTGCTACAGCAATGCTAGCAATGGTGCTTTGAGGTAAATACTAATATTAGCATGCTGACATTCTTCTTCGTCTTCTTCTTTTTAATGGTGAACTAGTATTATCACCATTATTGGATCTCTCAAAATATCTGCCGGCTTGTTTGCTCGCTTGGCTTCAATACAATTTGATTAAAAATGAATAAAAGTGAACGCGTTTTTACTCTCAGTGCATTGTTCACCATAGCGATCGCAACTGCTGCAGCTTCCTCGGCTGCCATATTTATAGGATGGTGGTCCCTCGCCTTGACCGTTATGAGTGCACCATCCGGGGACTCACAGTGCTCTGCAATTTGCCAGAAGTGTCAGTGTGAATGCACTTATGTGCACAAAATGGCAACTATAGGTACAGAAGAACGCGAATTGACACACAGCTAAGATCAGAATCAGCTTTATTGCCACATACAAATCCAGCTGCGCTTTGATTTCCTGTAGCCTTTTCAGGAAAGTTTGTGCAGAATTGGTGCATGTCACCAAAAGAGATGTTTAAGTATAACACTTTGCTATCTTTGATTATTTCTACGTGAGAGCTCTGTCTTTGAAGTCAACTATGAAGACCCTGATTTTGCTTAAGAGGCCTCCATTAGCGCGACGTGCATGAGTGTGTTTGCGTGCACGCTGCATCCTCCCTCACACTGCAGCTGCACCGGCTCACAGTTTCAGCAGAGATTCAGCACAAGTTCTCATAAATATTACAACCCGCCTCTTTGGCTATACTTAGCCATTTGAATCATGCATCTTGTACGACATACGTTTTTGGATTACAAATTGTCCTGCATCGTCTTGTCTGAAGGAGTGTGGGCGCCGAGGTAGCTGGTCCTGATATTGTGTCTGTTTAAAGTCAAATGATAATGCAGTTTGAGAATTGTCTGTGAGAAAGTTTCTCTCCGCAGCCGTTGTTTACGGCATCTGTACTGATTGCATTTACATTCCAGAGATTCAGCTGATGATTATTTTGGTTAATGTTGTCTGTTCCAGTCACAGCATGTACTAAATATTGTGTTTTTCTAATCAGTCGTGAAGTTTACACAGATAAGTTTCAAGGGTTCCCCAGTGCTAATGCAGGTGGTATTTCATAAACCAGATGGTTCTTCTTCGTCTGGCTACGGAAATGTTTGTTCTGCAACTTGAATTTCAAATCAACTGAGGCTTTTTACACCTGTTGGCAGAATCCTCTGGCTCATTTTGCCATTTGTAAGTTAGACACATTAGCAGGCATCCGCTCTTTTGTGAAAGCCCTTTTCCAAACAAGCCATTTCTTTCCCTCTCGAAGCCCATCTGCCCACAGTGGGGGCACCGTGGAGCTCGAGTGGCCACGAGGGGCTAGTTTTGGCCTGTAATTATATCATTTCTCAGGCGGTGCTGTAAACACACTGTGATTCACAAGTCTTAACAGCCCTCTGATGTGCCACAGAGACGACAGTGCACACTGGAGTATAAACACTAATGAATGGACTCGAGCCGCTTGATTTACAGGGAGACAATTCCATTTTTCCTTTTGTGGGATCAGTCAGTGCACAGGGCTCAGTCCCGTATCAAACAGTAACCGAATCATTTAGCATTAGAGCAGGATGAATATGATCACATAGGCAAACAAATTACATGCTGCTGCTTATCTGCAGAAACATCAGCGGAACTGCTGGTTTCACATTAGCAATTCATATCAGGTAACGTGTCTCCTGATAACGAGATTGATGCAGCATTTACAGTTGTTGTTCAGTTTATTCCTGCTATTCATCTATTCTGTCCATATTTATAGCCTGTTTGATTGTATCTCTCACACAAGAAATTGTATTTCACTTGTTCTGTGAATTGAAATGTCTCATTGGAATGTTTGCCACAAAGAGGTGCAATTCAGGTACTTATTAAAGTATTTCATGTAGCTTTTCAACTTCAAACTGCGTTGCACACACTTCCATTGTATTTCACCTGGGAACTGCGCAGCCAGTGGCAGACATACAATACTTTACATGGGGTGGCAAAGGGTTTTGGCAGGCTGACATGGCAGGTTGCTGGGTCCAAAAATAAATGATTCTTCTATGGGTAAATGGCAACAGAAAATAGCCAATAGCTGCTGAGTGTGTTACTGTAGCGGAATTTCTATGAACAGAGACAAAACATACCACAAGGTCCAGATCTCTCCAGATCTGAGGAGCTGGGAATCTCCCAAAACAGTCCCTGACCCTCCGGTAGATCTGCACAGACCGACTACAGTTTTCTGTTAGTAACTATTGAAGAGGTCTACTGCAGCAGTTGCTCAAAGGCTCCTTAACTGTCTCCTTTATTTATTCACTGACTTGATTTAAATGCAGAAATTGTGCACGTGGTCATTGAGTTTTACAGAGAGGCTTACTAATTGAGTGTGGACATTCTGTAAACTGAGAATGACATGGCCATCCAGGCTTCAGGTATCTGACATCACATCTGACCTACAGAATAGCGAAGGTCAAACCTGCCTGCATGAAAACTTCCCAGTGAACAAACCAAGCACGAAGAGCAGGCGAACGCTAAGATTTTATTGGACTGTGTGAATTAAAACTGAGGTTATCTGTTTCGCAACACTGTAGAACATTTGTAATTACATTTAGAAAGGGTCCAATATTTTGAGCCCAAATTGGCTCTTCATCAGGTGTCAATTTGAAACATGGTACTCTTTCTATATGTAATGTAGAGAAGGTTTTCTAAAAGGGAGCATTCTGTCGTGTTGCCAGTCTGTCAGGATGGGGGTGTAGGACCCAAATGCAGACAGCGCCGTGGGAAACAGGGCTTTTATTGAAGGATAAACTTAAACGGTAAGGTGGATGCAAAAAAAGGAAAGTCCAAAACACCAAAATCCAACACGCAGAGTTCGGCTGGGAACACACTGACGTGAACAAGTGACACAACGACACACTGACAATGAACCAACACGAGACCAAGGAACTGAACCAGGCTGAGTAGACGCGACAGTAACGAGGGAACACAGGACAGGTGAACACTGGGAGCAGGTGAAACCAATCAGCTGACCAACAACTAAAACTAAACCTGGACTGTGCACTGAAAGCTGCCATTCTGTCAACGTATGATGCCAAGTGAGCTCAAGAGACGTCTCAAGACAAAATACTCCCGTTTAAGCAACTAAACGCAGCCAACGCATGATGTCACATTTGTGTGTTATTGTCCTTGAAATTCTAAAAGTTATTCAATGTATTTGCATAAACAGAGACATGAGCTGCTCTTCCTCTTTTGCATTTCTGACAGAGTAGCATCTCACGATGTGTTCGCTGCCGTCACGTTCACTTATTTAAAATGAGTGTGAATAAGTTATCGTGTTTATAAGAACACATGTAACAGCATGTTCATCTTCATCCTGCAGGCTCCTTCATGCATTTATGCATTCTTAGCTTTAAGGTTAACTAGTGGTTACTTTAATGTTCTTCAACGAGGGACACGTCTGTCCTCAGTCTGTCTTTGTGCTGCAACCTTTCCCTCATACATCACACATTCAGCATGCTCTCATTTTTCAACCTGAATTCATCATATATATATATATATATATTCTGCCCTCTTGTCTGAGGATAATTACATCAAGCATTCATGAAGAACAAAGGTACGATATATGTATGAAATTATTTCCCAGCCGTGTGACAGAGGTGACACGCAGAGGAGGACAAACAAAAAAAGAAAACCACGCCTTCCTCTGTCAGACTCGGGACATGTCTTTCAAATAGCAGGTGGGACCAATAAAAAGCAACACCAGCTATGAAGGACATTCCCCGCCTTCGGTGTTGAAGCTGGAACTAATCTTTGAGTGATATCAGACAGCTTCCAGGCGTTCATCAGGGTGCAGCGAAGGGCTTTAGATTTTTAACTGCCTTCAGTTCCACGTGCAGTGTGTATTTACACTCAAGTCACATTATCTGCAATCCCTACACTCGGTAGAAGATAAATGACTGTCAGCAGTCGTTCTCGTCTATTGCTACACCTTGAATAATAGGGCAGCCCATTGGAATGCTCTTATAAGCTGAATGAATGTCGCAGTAAATATCCCGGGGCTGTGACTTACACTACAATTATGGTTAGAGTGACCTTACCAAGGAAACATTGGCATACCAAATAGTTGTTGGCATGGTAACATGAGAATAAAGATGATATCTGACCATCCGTAACTGCTGGAACTGTCAGTTTTAAGGTTTGCAATTTCCAGCTGCATGTCAGTCTCTGTCAAATCCTTATACCTCCAAGCATGGGTCTTTCAGTTTTACGGTTCGTTCCCATGGTTAGGGACAGATGGTCATTGTGGCAGAAATGCAGCAATATTGTCAAATGTTTATATGGAGGATTAGAATCACGATCTTAGTGACATTAACATGGCCCGTGGGAGAGCTGTGATCAGTAGAAACAGTAAAGATTAACAGCTGTGGTGCAGCAATATTTTTATATCGATGATGAGTCGGTTGATTGAAGCGTTCTTTTTATCACCCTGCTCTGAAGTTCCACTCAGACCTAAGGAGCGTTGTTTTGGTTTTCCAGCCCACAAAGAAAAGCTCTGATAAACCCCGTCCAGCACAAAATGGCAGACAGACAGTTAGCACCAAGGTAGCGACTAATCAGTTGAAGGTAGAGGAGCTAAGAGGCTTCTCAGGAGTTGGTGGAGACCAAAATCAAAGCTTAAAGGAGATTGAACATTGGACTTCCATTCATTAGGTGGCGAGAAGCATGACCAGAGTGGGAGATTTTAAAAATGTGAACGTCTACCAGCCATTTACAGATAACTGTTCAAATTCACAAGCCACTGAACACTTAGCCATTATTTTGTGTCTGAAATCTAGCAGCCACGTTTATATTTGACCAGCATTCGGCTGGTGGCTGGTGTTAATTTCCGTCCCCGAACGTGGCTCCAAATGAATGCTAATGTTGCTCCGTGTTGCTGCTGCTGTGTAAATAGGCAAATGTTTGCTCAAGCTTTTGCATTCACAGTATTCAATTATTACCTGTGAAATAATGAATGAGGTTTCAGCTCCCAAGGGGCCACAAAATAAATCAATGTCACTTTTGATATCAGGCTCACTGGTTTCTAATACGACATCTTTAATACACAGAGTAAAACGGCATCAGGGCAGAACATGACATTTTAAACCTGCATTAATTGATTTTTGGAGGGAAGAGAAGTTATTATTATTACTCCATGCTGATGCTGTTATTTCAGGGACACCAGCAAAACATATTTCATTCGTGTTGGTTTGGGTGACACAGATGTCCCATGTTTGAACAATTGAAAAAAGCCGTTTTTCACCGTTTTGTCTTAACACTTCTTTTGTACCTCAGGGCTCAAAATTGGCACCCTTTATCTTAACTATGACTCTTAATATTTGTGCAGCATTTGTCTTAAAAGACACATTTTGAAACACCAACAAGACTGGGGTTAAAGATGCACAAAATAAATCAAATCGTCTGAGTTGTAGAGAACCATGTACAGAGAAATGGGCAAATCCTCCGTCCGTGCAGTGTTATATATCCCGTGGTTATTGTCTGCGTTTCCTGCTTTATTTTGAAATCCTTACTTGTCTTGTCTGTTCCCTTGTGTTTCTCATTGATCCACACCTACTCAACATTTCTCACCTGCCCATGATTCCCTCGTTGGCCACTTCCCTATATACACCAGCCCCCTTTCTTTGCGCTCTTGTCGAGTCATACTGCTTGACGTGTACTTAGTTTCCTGGCTTGTTCTGTGTATGTTCTCTGTGCTTCTGTCTCCGGACCTGGACTTACTGTTCTGTCACTATTCTGTTCCTGACGCTCATGATGTCAGGATATTTGCCAGATCAATTCCTTATTGCTCTCTGTGGGTGTGATTGGATGACAACCGTAGCTTGATCCATTTTCAGCCAAACCTTGAGCGGTTTGTTTTGTCAGTTTATTCAAATGAGACAGTCTAGTTCTCTTTGAAATCCATTCCGCCGAGGCCATTAGTTCACATGAAAGCATTGCATGAACATGTTGAATTTCTTTTCTGTTTAACACTAATTTTATATCTGATGGCAGCATTTATATAATCGGCAAAATAACCACAGTATTATTGATACAGTAAGTTCATATTGGACAAAAAGCTGACTTTGGAAAAATGGCTGCATCGGACATCGCACAGCATCCTGACTAATTTAGTAAAGCTTCAAATGTGGACCTGTCGAGATCTGGATCTCGTTAATGACGGCGTAAGCTGAAGCGACAGAGTTGGTGAAGTCAGCTAATCAGGATCTGACAAAGAGGGTCTCTTTCCTCTGGCAGGAGACGGAGCGTAAAGACAGAAAATAACTGTCTGTCTAATCTCCAGGCCAGGACGTGGTGTCAGTGCAGCCAGCACAGGCAGGAGGGGAGTAATTGCTGCCACTAACTGACCTATGGAGTCATATTGATTTGGAAGCAAGTGTTTTACCTCTACTGATTCAGGGACCCTCACTTAAGTGACTTCTTCCTTCCTGGTGGAATTACTGCGTCTGTGTCAAACTATCGCTGCAGACACTGATTCAGTCAAGATTCAAAGATGTCTCTGCATGTCAGGGAAGCGATATTTTAAGCTTTTAGAATAAACTTTAACATGAACTTTTTTTAGGATTAGTGAGGATTGTTGACTCAGTATGGCTGACTCAGGTTTATTTTTAGACATTTTTCAGGCAGTTTCAAGTTTTCCATTGTATGCATTTAAAGCAGATTCTATATAAAGATGGATGATGGGTCTCCACTTCTCCCACTGTACAATGAAGCCAAAATATCTTCTTTCACACAACCGATATAGTACACTGGCTTTGTATGCTGGCTTTGCACGCTTGCTAGGCTTCGGTGTAAAGAGTGACGTAATGTGCTCATAGTTCAAATTATATATAAACACTGTTTGCTGCCGACCTTTCAAAGAGCATGCAATCAAATTACAGATAAATGTTTAAACAGCGAGACGGCAATCATGTCATGTCAGCGATCAGAGCTCCCAGGTTTGGCTTTCTGTTCTGGGGACGGCAAAGCTCAGTCAGTTGACTCTCTGTGAGATGATTACACTGACTGTGCTTTAACTGCCAGAATAATCACACTTTAAACTGTCATATTAATAACTGTGTCTTGAGTCTTGACGTGCACAGTTGGGTCAGTTCCTATCAATGCTGTTAATGTGACTACATTTCCCAGCAGCTTTAAGTGGTAGAGCCATTTTCAAAATGTAATATTCCCACTAGCAAGCAGTAAAAGTACTTGATTTTCTTAAAAAGCTAAGGCTCAAATGACCATCTGGTGCTCCAGTAGAATCCAGCCATGCAGGTAACTTCACTTTTATTTGCACAGGTTTCGTCTGTGATTCTTGGGGGAAGCAACATTGACTCTATAGCCGGTGAAGCTGTCAGACTTGCATGGCTGAATACCATTATGTATAATTGAGAAAAGATGAGTTTTATTCATAAGTTGTGTAAAGTGACCTTATTAGTTCCAATGTGTAGGAGAATGTAACCTATTATTGGTACTGAGGTGAATCTTTAGCGCTGTCATGTCCTCAGCCCAGCAGCAAGTGCAGCTACTGCCTATGTGAAAGTGTTCCATGCTCAACATACAGTAGCATTATGTAAAGGGTAAACGCAAAGCCTTCAATGCAACAACATAAGCTAAAGTGTTAACATTGAGCTTGAGTGCACGAGGCCATTTATAACTCTGCACTGAATGCTGAAGTGTTGGCATTCTGGAGCCAGTGATCTATGAAAGACATGGATGCTCTGAACTTCTTCTTTCTAGAGGTAATTCATCGTTTAACTGAAGATCTCAACCGTAGCAAGCCATCAATTGTAGTAATAATAGGCAAAGAAAGTGAGACTCCAATACTACTTTATACCTCAGTGCAGAGTCTGAGCAGGAGATGCTGGACAAACATGCTTTCAGGATTATCTAGAAAATGAATGATGGATAAGATTGCAGGTTTTCTCCCAGTCTGCTGCAAGCCCTTGTGAGAGAAATCAGACCTTCGAAACTGAGTGCATCCATCTGCAAGGCTGTACAGGGAGAGATGCTGCTGCCTTCCACTCTCACTGTGGTGGCAGCCTCTCTGGCCGTCGCACACATGACTAATGGACAGACGAAAAGTGGATCCTGCAGTGTAATGGACTCGGTTAGACTTATAGCCATTGGTAAATATTGGCTTCTATTAAAAATCCGATTTATGGGCTGTAAGGGTTGTCTGCTCTTGTGTTGTGTAGTTTAATTGCATATCTAGATGATTAAGTCTTGGAGTAATGTCATTAGTGTAGCAGTAATGTTGTTTTCCTGTGTCCAATAATGATCGCTTGTTTCAGGGCTCTTCGCTCTGACAAGAACAAAATTCTGTCACGCACTTTACAGAAATTTCGTTTGAACACAAACATGATCCAGTGCCACCCACCCTCGGCTACTCCTACACGTTTAGATGGTATCAATCTGTGATGCATAATTCATTCCAGAACTTTTGTCCTTTTTTGTGATAAAGGGCCTTTCTTTCTTTCTTTTTTTATTACATCCTCTCTCCCTCGACCTGCCCTGTTAGCTGCTGCTTAAATGAGCGATGTCTTTCATTTCCCAAATTGCCTTTCAAAATCTGCAAAGAATGGCTGAGGTGTCGCGTTGACACCATGTCGGACAGATGGGAAAGATTCCCATGGTTTACGACTTGGAAACAGTTGATCATGTCAACTATTAAAAAATAGTCTTAACAATATTACACGATATCCACCGACTGTGGTTTTAATTACATTGAACAATCGGCACTTTAGCTTACACAAGGCGTCCATGTTGCTTCGTGTTTAGGTCACTTCCGTATTTCAGCAAAATCCAACTTTCCCAACATGAATGTTGACATGAATGCTGATTACAGGATGGAAGCTCATGATTAACTCATCATATGACATGAACCATCACGAACCATGGATGTATTAAGGAATGAAATCCAATCATGGTGGCCTTAGTGACGGCTGTTGGCTATGTTTATAGCCCACTGCTGTATTTTGTTTGTATCATTCTTTTCTGATAAATCCTTGTTTTTGGTTTTTGTTGCCATCGTGGTGCAACTGAAATAAAGCTACAAAGACCCCAGATTAATTGTGTCCTGTGTGGCATCAAATAACAGCTACATATAGTGAATGTAGTTGACCGTCTTTCTCTGGCTTAAACTGGAGCGACTAGTTCGACACTTGTGAACTACACCGATCAGCCATAACGTTATGACCACCTGCCTAATACTGTGTAGGTCCTCCTTTTGCCACCAAAACAGCTGTGACCCGTTGAGGCCTGGACTCCACTGAAGGTGAGCTGTGGTATCTGGCATAAAGACATTAGCAGGAGATCTTTTAAGTCCTGGGATCGTACTCGTTTATCCAGCACACCCCACAGATGCCGGATTGGATTGAGATCTGGGGAGTTTGGAGGCCAAGTCAACACCTTGAAGTCATTGTCGTATTCCTGAACCATTTTTGCAGTGTGGCAGTGGGCATTATCCTGCTGAAAGAGGCCACAGGTCCATGTTACTTGGTCTGCAACAATGTTAAGGTAGGTGATAGGTGTCAAAGTAACATCCGCATGAATGGCTGGACCCAAGTATTCCCAGCAGAACGTTGCCCAAAGCATCACACCGCATCCACCGGCTCGCCTTCTTCCCACAGTGCATCCTGCTGCCATGTCTTCCCCAGGTAAGCAACACACACGCACCCGACCATCCACATGATGTAAAAGAAACGTGATTCATGCCATTGCTTTGTGGTCTGATGCTCACGTGCCCATTGTAGGTGCTTTTGGCGGTATTCTGGGGTCAGCATGGGCACCCTGACCGGTCTGTGGCTACGCAGCCCCATATGTGAAGCTGACGCCAGTTAGCTTGGCACAAAGACGGGAGACAATGGGAAGCAGCTAGCCTGGCCCTGTCTGAAGGTAACAATCTGCCTACCTGCAACACTCGTTAACAGGACATTTCTTGGGGGGTTTTCATCTGTGATAAAACACAAGTGTAAAAATGACAGGATTTGGTTTTTTTGGGGGATTGTACTTTATGATATAAAAACATGGTAACATAACTACATATAAATTATGTTTTCAAACATATCAAAACGGAAGAATAAGCAACATAATTGGCATCATATTGAAAACCCCTGTAGTATGATTTTCCAGGTGCATAGCAGTCAGACTGCCAGAGTAAGCTAAAGAAAACTTGTCCCTGTAACTGGAGCTCAGAGAAACTCTGATACATGTCAGCCCTCAACATCTTCTGAGACAACCGAACGTGAACCGACAAGAAGCACTAAAATCATACTGTGCTTGTTGAGGGCTGTCGCTATTAAAAACTTAGTGATTTTTAAAAGTGTTTGGTAACCACTGATATAGAGGCCGGACGATCGTCCTCATTGGCCCATTTTACAGATTTTGTAGTATGTAATGAAAAGGTTTGGGAGCGAAAAAGGAAACGGTTTGTTAGCGGAGAATGATTTGGGGAAAGTGGTCTGTTTCACCTGGTGCTGATTAGAAGAAATCTTGCAAATTGTTATTTTGCTGCTTATTGTTTGAAATCTGGGCAAGAAAGCATGGTTTAGTGACCAATTTGCATATCATCTAAAAGACTAATAGCTATGCCCTTAACCCAAGAATGGAAATACCTCCATTGCTGACACCAAAAGTTGACATTTAAGTAGTGAAGCTGTTCCTCTATCAACCTTCACTGCACAAATGGGGAGTTATGTTGCTGTTTGGCAGAATTAATGGTTTTAGGGTGTTTTTCACTTAGAAAAATTGACTACAGGCATAAAATAACAGCTATCATCGGGATCATTACAGAAATATCAGGCTTCATGATCCCATATCAGCTGAACCCTGGTTGGCTGTGTATTGGATCACATTCAGTCCTTGGATGATGTGAATTTGCAAAAGAGAAGAAACAGCATGACAAAATTTAGATTTGTAAATACGCCTCTCAGTGATTCCAAAGAGTCCATTGCTCATCTCTTGATGTGTAATCTGTGGCGCTTTGTTGTTGAGTGGAGGAAGCCTGCTGACGGATGATTATGCATTAATGCAATATCTCTGGCTGGCAACATTTAAAGATATTTCAAATAGAATTTCTGGAGCTGTAATGAAAAAAGAGAGGGAGAGAATAGCTGGCCTGCATTGCATGGATATTCAACAAACCCTCCCAGACGTGTTATTCAAAAAGAGATGACCCTGAGAAAAGCAGATGTATTACTTATCTGCAGAGTGAACACAATTCCTGGAAAGGTGTGGAAGACGGTGGGTTTTAATTTTAATTTTTTTTTAGATATTGCTTCATTACTTTCAAAAGCTTCTGTGGCTTCTGTAGCTACTTTGAGCCGGTTGAATCTCTACGTGTAATGAAAGTGCAGCAGTTCCAACAATATAGGAAGACTGATACCAGCTATCCTCCGTTGAAGCTGTTATATATATATTCTGTGCCAATATTCAATATGTGAACATTTGACTGGCAAGTAACCTATTAAATGTTGCCACTGAAAAGCCTCTGAGATTAAGAGCAGGGGACGCAGGAAAAATGAAAATGTGGAATCTGATGAAACGGTTATATCAGCAGTCACTGCTGCTGCAGGGTTTTACAAATACTGAGGTCTAAAAACTGAGCTTGCTGGGGGGGTTGGGGCATGCCCCTGATGTAAATATGTGCATTTTAAGACATTTGGAGAGCAACATTTGGATACCAATAAAACCATGCAGCTAGCAGTAGCATAAATGCTCTGTCAAGCAGTAATACATGAGAATCAGATTAAATGTGAAGGCTGAAGTGCTTTTCTTGCTTTTCTCCTGACTGGTTTTGGCTCTCCGCCTACGTCATGTGGGTCACTGATCTGATTGGTTGATAGACAGATGGTTCGTCCAATCAAGTAGCTTTTGAAAGTGCCTGCCCCCTTTCCAAAGAGTTTCCGAGGACGACTTCGCAAAAGGTTCCGTGTAACCTGACCTGGTTTGTTACAATGTCAGACTGAATGAACAAAATGGTTAATTCAGTTTGATTATCAGTCTTTTTAAGGTGTACTGTACCTCCAGTAAGGTCCAAGTGTCTGAAGATACAGAACTATTATTCAACTAACTTTTCTCAGACAGCTACTCCCCAAGAAGCTGTGAGTTGGAAGCAAAATTATCTTAGACGTCCTAGAAAGGAGCAATGTGGAGTAATGACCATATAAATATGTACTCAATACAATTACAGCACAGCCGTCATATCTGGCGTATGTCCAGAGCAGATTGTTTGTTAATAAATAAAAGGCTGAATCTGTCTCGTATCATTCAAACTCTAGCAGCAGCTACCTGGAGCTATATCATCAAACTCGGACTCCCCTGGCCTGCGATGGCGGAGATCTGACCTTCACTGTAGTGATGGAGGAGGATCTAATCCAGTTAAAGCTCCATTAGTGGATAGGCTCTTGTTTTCTGATGGGATAGCATGTCCATGCCATTGTCCTGTTTTAGAGCGATGAAAGTAAAAGCTCCGGCGACACACTAGGTCAATACTTTGGTTTGACTTTTCAAAAGAGCCCGTTGTTGTTTCCCTGAAAGCACCCTGACGGATCTTCAGGGGCCTGTGGAGCGCTTGTCTTTGTAATGAAACATTAAAGGATTGAAAAGAAGAATTAACGGAGCAAAACATGTTTCAGATAAAGTATGTTGCTTCACTCCAGAGACTGTCATCAAACTGACCTTGTTTGTTGTTTGAACCTTGTATCACTGAGCTGTACGGGACAGTTTTCGCGCCTCAGAGGGAGTGAGCGCTCCTCTAGAGCTGCATCAAAGACGTGCTTGAACCTACATTCTTTGCAAACAAGAAAAACACCATTGTGGTTGCATCAAGAACAAAGCCTCCAGGACGTGACGGATGACTCGTGAAAACCAACAAGATATGGGAGTTCACAAATATACATTCATGATTTATGCGCGCATGCAGATAAACGTGCACGCAGCATATTTCACATTTAATATCCCTTCTTTTGCTTCATTTATGAAAATAGATGAACTTGCATGTATTTTCCATTTTGTGTATTCAGATCAGATGGTAAGAGTTGTTTTTTTTTGTCCCTTTGACTCTATTTCTTTCAAACATATCTCACCAAGACAATATGTCATTTTCATTTTACATCCAATGTATATATTTCCTGCCAAAGTAGGAAGTAGTAGTGTGTAGGTGTGTAGCATGTCTGACTTTCATGAGTTTGCATCCTATATAATACCTGCAATTAATGTCCTTTTTTTATTAAATCTTTTGAGAAGCAGCCATCCATGTTCATGAACTGTAATCAGTAATTGCAATTTGTGTAGCACTTTAGTTTATGGCCACATGCCTCAGCTGTAGCTTAAGTGCTAATTGCTTGAATGTTAGCTAAATGTTAGCATTCATCTTTGTCATTGTGAGCATGCTGTTATCATTTAGCTTAAAGCACCACTGATAACATCACAGAGAAACTGTCAACCTGTAAAACCATTCCTGTTTTGGGGGTCGTCTCATTGTTGCCCTCTAGTGCACCTGTAGTTAATGTCATTAACACCAAAGCAGCTGAAACTGATTAACAGCCCCCTTTGCTGCTTAACTGACCAGATCAACATCCCAGAAGTTTAACTGACTTGATACTGTAGTCTGCTTAAAAAGTGATCCTTTAATTTTTTTGAGCAGTAAAGACAGACATACAACCTGGTCTGTGAAGCCTGCAAAGTTGTTTGATGTCTAAGCTCTGAAGAGTTGAGTCAGATCTCCCAGAGCCTGGTTCTGGTTCTGGTTTTGCTCGAGGTTTCTGCCTGTTACAAGGGAGTTTTTCCTTGCCACTGTCTTCTAGTGCTGCTCGTGTTGGGGATTGTTGGTTCTCTGTACATAAAGAGTCACTCTAGACCTGCTCTAAGAGCCCTGGGATAACGTCCGCTAGGATTTGACACTATAAAAGTAATAATTGAATTGATTTGAGTCCAAACCTTCTGATAGTCCATCTCAGATGTCAGTTTGATTTTTGCCATGGTGAAAATGTTTCTCTTTCTGAGATGATCTGAGTTCTCAGATTGATGATTAAACCTGTCTCTCTGCCTTCAGGTGCAGTGGTAGCAGGTGTGGTCGGTCTCACGATGCCAAGGTATTGTCTGTTTGGAGACACTGTGACCACAGCCTCGCATATGGAAGCCAGTGGACTGCGTATGTAGAAATCAATAGAACCCTTGATTTATTAAGAGATTCTGCAGAAGAAATGGCATCAAACTTTCTGAGCTGAGCTAAATATTTTTTTTTTGTTTTTGATTTATTGGTGAGAAGATCATTAACTGATAAACAATTATCATGTGGTGTTTGTGATCTCTAGCCTACAGGATTCACATCAGTCTGAGTACAGTGAAGGTTCTGACCAGTCTCAAACTGGGATACCGCATAGACACCAGGAAGGCACAGGTAGACTCACCTGCAGTGTTTAGGTTGTGATGTCTCATGAGATGTTTTTGAACACTTCTGTAAAGACTTTTCCACAAAGCCAAATGTTAAACAGATATTGTGACATTCACATGTCCTGCTGAGATTGATCCAAACTGATCACTAGAACCTCACTGTGTCAGTGATGGTAATGTGTTTGTGTTTGTTTTTGTAGGTGAAAGGTACGGTGGACACGTACTGGCTAATGGGTCGAGATGGTTTTGATAAACCTCTTCCTGTCCCTCCAGACCTCACGGGAGGGTACGCCCCCCCCCCACACATCTATAAAACATCCTACATTTTAATTATGAGAATTGTTATTGAAACACATGCTCAGTTAGTTAGGCAAAGGTCACATGGTTCAACTGGGGTCACATAACATCTGGTCAAACAAACTGTTGTGTCTGCATATTGCACTGTGCTGAAAACACCTGAATAAAATAGCTATAAGCTGTCTCTCTCTCTCTAATGTGCCTCTCTATCAGGGCCAGTAACCACGGCATCAGTCTGGATGAGATCCCAGTTGACAGAAGACAAAAGTTTCTGGACCGACAGAAGAAGATAAAGAAATGATGTGCACACACTTATACACACACAGTCTACCTCAAGGACTGGAATGTGCTTTATAGGAAATTTTATCAGCAGGTGAGAAATTTCTGCTTCCTGTTTGTAGCTGGAGGACACTTGGCTGTGATTGGTCAATGACTTCCCTTCATAACATTAATATTGAACCAGTTCATTTCTGTGCCTCAAGTGGGTCTATAATACATTAAACGGTAATATTTTCATACAGTAATAAAATCCTAACAACATAAATGTAATTAAATACATTACTGACCCTGTTATATAGCTGTACATAGACTATCATACTGTTAACAAAAACCTTTTCATGCTGTAGTGACATGGTTTTCAATGCAATGCATGTGACTTGTGACTCCCTCCAAATAAAACATGAACAAAGGTGTGAATGAATGAATGTGTTTCTGCCATCATATCCTTCTTTTAATCTCTCAACATGTTTTCCTACTGGAGCTGCCGTCATCAGTTTCTCATAATCAATAATCAGTTTGACAAATTGACTGTTGCTGTAAATTAATTTATTTGATTGTTTTTTGTCACAGCTTGACGGTGTGTTAGTTGTTACATGTGAGATGAGTCTGTTATGATATAGCACTATATAATTAAAATTTAATTGAATACATTTGTTAAGTGTGTTTTCTTGTCCAAATTGGCATGTTGTGAATCTCTTCAGTCATATTTATATATTATTAGTAAAGACAAAACAGCACATGAATAAGGTAATAAAATGTAAATATACATGAGAAAAACACTTGTTTCCTGTAAAGATCCCAGAACATCATCTTAGAGATTTAAAAACTAAATTTTTTTTACTTATATCCTTACAACCTTCCATGTTACCAAATATTCAATAAAATGTTCAGTACACAGTTTGTCTCTGTCAGTGAGTAAAATGTGTTTCAGCAAAAATTATCAATCAGAATCAGGTTTATTTCCAAGTAGGTTTTCACTTACAAGCAGTGGCGGTTCGTTAATGCGGGGCGCCGCCCCCCCCCCGAATATCTAGAGAAGAAAGTCTACTTAAACATGTGAAATCCTGGAGTGGAGGGTTCAGAGAGGGTCTTACTGGTAGTCATTTTGACTTTCCATGTCCCATTCATCATGTGATTACCCTGTGAACTCAAAGTGTCACCTTTGGGTTCTGGTGAGCACTGCTCGGGCGATGGTAGCTGAAAGAGAGGGCCATGCCCCATAAAATGTTGTGCCAGTGGCGTCTGTGTGTGTCTTTGCATATATTATGTCTGTTGTGTGAAGCGTATTGTAGCGTGTCGGCTCGGTCGAGAGGCACGATTCACCTTAATTACGAGGTTCAGAGGTCGTACTCCGTGTAACACAAGTATTTATTAGCAAAACGTGAGGGTTCAGGGAAAAGGAATAAAACTCAAACATAAAGTGTCCTTCAAGTCTGGTCTTAGTCTCTATGGTGCGGCTTGGGGTCTCGCCGTCAACCCCCTGCGAAGTACTCTAGCCGCTCACGTTCCTCCTGTCTCGCCAGTCTTCTGGGTCTCCCTTCTCTCCTCTCTGGTAGCCAGCTGTGTCTCTTTATTTTGTCCTGCCAGGTGATGAACCCAGCGTGGCCCTCATCACCTGACACGGCACAGCTGTGTCCCAACCCGGGAGGGGCGTGGTTGTCTGGGATGTACATGTGGCACTGAGTGTTTAAAAGGACAGAAACTCTAGCCCCCCAGTTTTGAAAGACTATGTAACTGTGATTATATTGTGAATTTCCTGCGAGTCTGGCAGTAGTCCATTGATTTAACCCTGCTATTTCGTGCTATGGTCAGTAGGTGGTGCGCTAGGCAGTGAGAGATAGTGAGCGACAAGCGCCGGTAAAAACAGTAGAAGTAGTCAGTATGAGAGGAGCGAGTGAATGTAAATGTGCAGAGGACACTCCTAACATGTGACGTACTATATGCTTGTTTTTCCAGATTTTTTCATAAATTAAATGTGTGACACCAGGGTGAGCCGGCGTTCATTCTTATATGTGTAACATAAGCACAATTTTAGATATCTACAATGAACATCGCAACTAGTAAGAATTGGAAAAAGCAATTGTTGATATCTACAATTGATATCAGCCCTACTGATTAAATGTTAAAATGGCTTGCCATACATTTCCACTAG
Source organism: Gadopsis marmoratus (assembly GCA_036023855.1). Lineage (NCBI taxonomy): Eukaryota > Metazoa > Chordata > Actinopteri > Centrarchiformes > Percichthyidae > Gadopsis > Gadopsis marmoratus. Next base: position 23,140 of record JAVQJF010050496.1, read on the forward strand.
TGAGAATTGAATTGATTATATCAAGAATGAACATTTCCACTATTGAGTATTGAGTTGTAGATATCATTAATCGGAATTACAACTAGTCAAAGTGACATTGTGGATATGTCGACTTGGCATTGTAACATGTCGAAACTGAATTAGAGATATCTTTAATTGCATTTCAATAGAAGTCAGTGGTAAAAGTTCACTAGTTGTAATGAAGTTACAGATATCTACAATTAACATTTCCACTAGTAAGACATGAGTTGTTGATATCAAGAATGAACATTTTGACTAGTAAGAAATTAATTGTAGATATCTTTAATTAGAATTGCAACTAGTCAAAATTACATTATGGATATGTTGGCTTGGAATTCTAACTAGTGAAAAAGCAATTGTTGATATCTACAATTGATATCAGCCCTACTGATTAAATGTTAAAAGGGCTTGCCATATATAGTAGGACTAGGCTGCAAAGTTAGGATTCAATCTAGGTTAGGGTGTGTGCAAGGTTTTTTGTTTGTTACTTTTGTTTTGTTTTTGTTTGAAGGGAAATACTGTAGATAGTATGCCTACTGTCTGGTCCACACTCCGGAGCAGAAGGTGGCGGTAATGCACCGAACGCTTGATGCCAACCGCCATAAAACTAGAAGACGAAGAATCCAAAGTTATGACCGGAAGTAATTTTTTTTTCTGGCTCACGCTGTTGTGGAAACCTGCAGTTCACAGCCACATTAGCTATTTCCTCCTTGGGTCCAAAGGTAAACAATTTTGTACTATCTGAGACGGTGGGATATAACTCAGAAACAAGTACACGTATAGACTTACTATGTTTTGTAGATGATTTTGTTCTGTATATATGTACTAACATCGGCTAACTGGTAGTTGTGCAAGCTAATTATTTATTTATCTGGCGGCTAGCGAGCGTTAGCATGTGCTTGCTAACGTAATGTGAAAGCTCAATGGCAAGTGGTAAAGCGAAAGCTAGCGAGGACAGGGCACACTTGATAGGAAATGTTGATAGAATTTACTTTGTGATTTGAAAGTCCATATGCCAAGCTGTACACGTAGTGCTTTTGTAATGAGTAGGTTAACTACAGCTTATAATTAAATATAGCCAACCTAACTTACAGACGGGTGTTATTCTATAACCTATAAATTAGCTACCGACCTGGCGGATAAAAGCTTTTCTACAAAGGATCAAATAGTTAATACCAGCTTTCACCAATCTTACAGCGGTTTCTAACATATCTGTAACATTTAAGTAACCTATATATATACCTGTGCGCGGAGGACGACCGTTGCAAACATGCATTTTAGATTTATTTAATGTGTCAATGAAAGGTGAATTTTCTGATTCCTTTGCTGTTTTAGGTGAGGCTGTCTCCTTACAGCTGGGTCTAGACAAGAAAATGTTTATGGTGTTTCATAGTTGACTGAGCGAGTTGGATTAATTCAAATGACTATAGCAACATCCCAAGTTCCGCTAAGTGTTATTTTAAAATTGTACATTGGTGTCGGTGCCAGTGAGTCACAGTTTGTTTTCTACTTGTAAGAGATACCAGATATGAAAAAACAAGACACGGAAGAGTCTGCCACCCAGGGCAGCCAGGATGCTCCGCCTATAGCAGGAGGGAAGGAGTCACCTGCAGCTGCAAAAGACAGCTCAGACAGCAACACCCCCAAAGAGTCTGAACCACAGATGCCACAGGCAGACGCACCTCCACAAGGCGACGAGGCAGGAAGTGAAGGTACAGTTTAAAAGATTTACAGCGTAAATTGTATGGTGAGGGAGCATGTCTCAGCATCTGTCACAAGAGAACAATTTTTTAATATGAGCAGTGGGGAGCAGACTTGTTGTCTGCCTGTCACTGTGGTTGGCATATCCTGAAAGGGTACATTCATAATATTCAATACAGTTTTATTTATACAGTGCCACATCATAATAAAATTATCTCATGGCACTCTTTCATATAGAGCAGGTCTAGATTGACCTTTTATATACAGAGACCCAACAATTCCCACCGTGAGCAAGCATTAGGCAAAAGTGGCAAGGGAAAAACTCCCTTTTTAACAGGCAGAAACCTCATGCAGAACCAGGCTCTGGGTGGGTGGTCATCTGCTTCGACCGGTTGGGTTGAGGGGGGGGTGTAGAGTGACAGAGGGAGAGCAGGATGAAAGAGAACACACAGTAACACAGTACAATTCCACATACAGATGTAAAGCAATAGTATTGATGGTAATGGTATTGATGTTAACATTAATAAAAATAATAGTAGTAGCAATACATAATAGTAATACTAACAACAAGCACAATGACAACAATAGCAGCAGCGGCTGTTGAGCAGAAACATGGGGACAGCAGGTGACTGCAACCATAGTTTCAGACTCTACAGCTCGAGAGAGGGAGAGAGGGCAGGCAAGGGAAGCAGTCGAGTTAGTAACAAGCATATACATAATATGTAATTATATGAGATTTTGTAAGAGATCACCATCTAATAACAACAATGATTGATATCAATGTCTACATGTCTTGTACTATTACATATTGAATACTGTACACAAAATCCCATTTAAAAACCTGCCATATAAGTGTGGTGCTTATTAGAGACCATAGTTACTTGTGTAGAACATTGCTCATGATCCTTATACTTAAAAAAGTGAAATGGTAAAGTCCACGTTTGTTGACCATCTACAAAGCAGGGCATTATTTTAGTATTACTAATATAGTTATAATAATATAAAGTATCAAGTGCAACACAGCTTAAACTTGAATGATTTCTTCCATCAAAAGAATTGACAATCGTGGGTGTTTTTTAAGGTGCTCTGCTAAAAAAAATGTCTTTGTAGCTGCACTGTAAGTTCTTCATCTTTTTTGCCATGGCATTGCCATGTTTTGTTTGGAGAAAAAACACCACAAAATTTTGACCAGGAGACAGAAATGCAGATGAAATATTGCCAATAGCAGTCCCAAGTTTCATGCTGTAGGGTATGTTTTATAGGTTCACATCTTTCTCTAGAATCCAAGAAGTCACAAAACATGTGCCTTCCTTTTAATCCTGTTTTCCCCCTCTCTTGCACTGTGTCCAGTTGCAGAGGCGGCACTCTCTCAGTGTGACATGGCTGAGGAGCTGAGTCGGCAGCTGGAGGACATCCTCAGCACCTACTGTCGAGAAAGCATTTCAGACGACGCTGGCACGCTGCCAAATGGTCAGTCGCACAGCCCAGAGCTGTATGGCCTGAACAAAGAGGGGGAGGACAGTAAGCCAGAGAAGGGCAAAGTCAATGGAGCAAACAACCGGGTGGAGAAAGAGCAGAAGAAGACTCAGGAGAAGAAGAAAGTGAAGGGTCTGGGTAAGGAGTAACTTACTCTTTTTGTAAGAGTCTCTGTAGAGAGTTTGTATCTATTTTGTTGACAACACTTCCAGAGAACAAAAAGTCTGGAAACTTTGCTTCACATTGCACTGCCAAGAGAGACTGTGTACATTTTTATGGATTTGTCATACTAACACACTGTGTAGATTTAGATGTTGTTTTACACCGATACAAAAACGAACATGGCACGAGTATGGCATATTTTAAACTGTTTTGTTTAGAGGTTCATTTGCTACAGAAATTAATCACTGGTTCTATTCAGCTGTCTGATTCTGTCCTGACTCTGTCATGACTCTGTCATACAGGCAAAGAGATCACTCTTCTCATGCAGACTCTGAACACACTGAGCACTCCAGAGGAAAAGCTTGGAGGCCTCTGTAAGAAGTATGCTGAACTGGTAAGTGTTTCATGTGAATGGGATTTGTTTTTATTCTAAAGGTTAGCCTTTGGACCTTAAATGGCCTTTAAAAATTTCTAGTGTGGATATAAATTATAAGACATTTAAGGAAGTTATTCTCTGTGGAATAATCTTTCCAAAATAACAAACCTTGTGTTTTCTCACAGACATTACTGTGATTTTATTATTTTATTCTGTCAGTGATCCACAGGAATGACCGCAACACAGGGCAATAAAGTACCTCAGACTTTACAAGAGAAATATTGTGTTTTCTCAGTAAGTTCAGAAGACCTTTTGTCTGTCTTAAGGTGTCTTAGGTTAGGGGTTGTGTCCACCAAAGTGTTTTCTTTCTGAGGTCAGCGTATTATTTGAATTGTTTGCAACGGGAGCACTGCATATTTACACTGTGCTACGAACGGCAGCAGCACGACGAGGCGCTGAGTGTCTATTCTGTCTGATCATTGTGCGTTTGGCGTTTTCTTTCTGATTGCCGAGAGATGAAAAATCAATCAATTAAATTTTAGGTAAAATGCTGCAGTTTTTACCCTGCCATCCAATCACAGTGGAGGAGGGGTGGGACAAATACCACAAAGAAAAACCGTCACATCCTACATGTACAACTGCTGAACATCGATAAAATATCATAAACCGACATAGACTGGCGGGTCCGTCCTCTCGCCCTACGTTCGTCAGCCATCCCTTCATCCAGAGCAAGGGCCAGAGCAAGTGCTCTACCGCTTGCTGACATTTTTACATTCAGTATTTGTTGATAACACAAACTATCTGTGAAAATAAGTACTTGCAAGACACACTTTAGCAAATATTCCGTATCATAGAAACCAAAGTGTCTCAGCTGAAAAAAACACTGCGCCTCCAATGTGCTCCCAGCTGGGCGTTTTCAGAAGAGCACCTGGATTTACAGCTGGGGACAAAAACTTTGGCGGACACACACCCTTAAGGCTGACGTAATGTCGGGCCCCTGGTGGTTTCTGTGAATGGAGGATACAGACAGAGAACATAGGGGGTGGGCGGTATACTGGTTTCTTCACTGTCCAGTGTCACGTTCTGCCGCAACATGGATTTTGCGATACCGTCACTACCGTGATACATGTTTTGGAATATTAAAAATAACAATAAGGCCTTTAGTTTTTTCAAAAGTTCTGAATACCTGTCTTTATTTTGTTGCAAAGAAAACATAAAGCTTATTCATTATAATCTGCTGCTATTCAAATGAACAGAAATTGAACGTCAGACGTGAGCCAGGTGGTGCAAAAGTCTTTATGTTGGGTGTAGCTTAGTTATAAAATGAGAGGCAATTTACCACTACAGTTACAGTTACCAACAAAGAAACAGGTCGCAACACAGATTTCAATCAGCAAGACAAAACATCGAGAAGAAGGGTCCTTATTCTCTGAAAAGTGAATGGTGTGCGGAACCAGGTGGAGAGACCGAGGAGGAAAAAAATAAGTACTTCTGTGATTTGGACCTGGTTTGGCTATAAATCATCTGACGCTGCGCAAACATCAATAACATGTAAGATTTGCCATGTTGGGACAGCCAATGGTGGCAACACCAGCAACCTGTTTCACCATCTTAAAAACCGCGCACGCCAGTGAGTATGAGGATGCAACAAGGGCCAAAAGCGCCAGTGGTTTAGCCAACAGCTGCGCCAGCGGAGCACAGCACCACAGCTGTGACTCCAGGCTTCGTTCATTGCTGCTGCACTGTCTGCCTGGGGCTTGGAAGAAGCTCATCTGGTATGCATGACGATGGACATGGTGCGCACATTACAGATCAACAAATGGACAACGCTAGCGTGTTTTGGACACAGGCTACACATCGCTAACTTGGTAAGTTACAATGGTCAAACCAGCAGGCTTTCTGAACAGTGCATGGTGCTGAAATTAAGTCTAAACGTTACAAATTAATTACACATAAGTAATAGTATTTAGCCTATTTGACCAGAGCAGATTTGTGTCAACACCAGTACTTTTATCCAAATATAAATGAAGCAAAAATATCAGCAATAATATACGTTTTCTGCCAAATAAATGCTGTTGAAATTCCTAATTCTACCCGTTGTCTTAGTCTGAGAAAGAATCACATTACAGTTAACCTGCATTATGGGGCAGACAGTTTTTCTTTAAGATGTGTTCCCTTACATTGCCAATAGAGTGATTAAAGGTCAGAATCATGTTTTGAGTGGAGTATCCCTTTTTAATCATACTTCGAAAAGTTCTCTTTCATCCTGCTCTCACTCTACCAAACCCCCCCCCCCCTCGCTCTACCTCCTTCTCTCTATCTCTAACCAACCCGTCGAGGCTTTGACCGCCCACCCAGAACCTGGTTCTGCTTGAGGTTTCTGCCTGTTGAAAGGCAGTTTTTCCTTGCCACTGTCACCAAGTGCTTGCTTATGGTGGAATTGTTAAGCAGCTCCACCAAATAGAAATTGATTGAGCTCCAGAGAGATCACATTATCCATTTCCCCACCACCCCAAACAAAAAACCCATACATTTTGTGTGGCAAAGCAGTCAGTTATTCCTTTTTTCCTACCACATTAATCATCTGACAACTCCTCAGATTTATTTTGTGGCCTGAACCCTATCTTGGGGACCTCTGGAATAAACTACCTACCTATTTATTTAGTGCTGAATACTAGCTTGACCAGCTACAGCACTAAAATGCTTCTTGACGCATCAATAATAGTCTAATAAGGTTAAATATCAGGGGCCATTCTTCTGCAGAATACTTTAAGTATATTTAGTTATTAATACTTCTGTACTTTTACTTAAGTAGGATTTTGAATGAAGCACATGTAACTGTTGTGAGATAACTGTTATGATATGGCGCTATATAAATAAAACTGAATTGAATTGAATGAATACCGTGATATCATATCACCATAAAAAACAAAAAAAAATACAGTGATATAAATCTTAGGTCCTATCGCCCACCCCTAAGAGAACATAGGAAAACAGGCTAGGGAACATAGATTCAATGTTGCCAATTGTTTTATAGGTGCTAAAATAAGCCTTGAATTATATACATACTGTCTGGTTCAGTAACCTATATAGAAATTATCAGATACTGTTGATGTATGTTCTCTACTTATAAATATTAGAAAAAAATATTCTCAAATGGGTGTCTCGGGTATGTGGAGGAATGAGTAGGTCAATGGGACTTCTATGCAAACGAGTGTCCTTCAAGGTATTGCAGTGATCTTTGTCAAACGGACACAGAGTGGTGCAATGGAGCTCTGTCCACTGACCTCAGGGGGGTGTTGTGCAGCATTTTGCAGCAAATGCTGACCTTATATAATCTATTGGGGCTGTGTATGCTGTTGGAAGTTGTATAATATTGACTGTTGGTGTGTGTGTGTGTGTGTGTTGGCAAGACAGCAGACCATTTGTTCGGATGTGTGTGAGCTGGAGAAACTGATGTGTGTCATTTAGCAGTGTGTCCTGAGAGATGAAGATAAATCTATAGTGTTGGCCACAAAATATAATTGACATGGCAGCTGAATGAAATGTTGCTTCAGCATCATATATGCATGTGCTATTGGTCCCGTAACACACAAATTAACTTATTAGAAAACAAAAGCAGTTTAGTACATATAATACATATAATATTGGTATTGTTTTACTATGGAAAACATTAGATTGACAAATATTTTGACCCCAGACGGATCAATACATTTGAATTTTAACACATGCATGTAATCAACAAAATGGCATCATATCAAAGGAGGAGACTATAGTTGGGAGACATTCTATGTTTTAAAAATGGCTAATATCAGCCGCAGACATGTCTAATCTTATTTTGACAGTGGAACCCCTCAAAAGGCATTTGTGTGTTTGTGACAGCTGGAAGAGCACCGCAACACCCAGAAGCAGATGCGAGTGCTACAGAAGAAGCAGAACCAGCTGGTTCAGGAGAAAGACAACCTGAGGAATGAACACGGCAAGGCTATCCTGGCTCGCAGCAAGCTGGAGAGTCTGTGCAGGGAGCTGCAGCGACACAACCGCACTCTCAAGGTACAAAACAGGCACCCATATCATGAAGATAGACACTACTACCACAGCTTTTCTAAGGCCCAACTCCTGTGTTATCAGTTTTTTCAAACATGGTCTTGGGTCTCTGAATCTTCATTGCTTCTGTGGAGAATACAGTGATTTTAGAAAGGATCAGTAATTGTATTTGCAGAAGCTTTTGCATTTGCTCCAAGTTTTTTAAATAAATTGATCTGGAACATTGTTTACCAAACTAGTTTGTGGAGGTCCTTTACAAGAAGACTGAAATGTTTTGCTGTCCGTTCCTGGCCAGAATTGATCTCTTTGATCTCGTGGTTCTGAAGTGAGACAGCGTTCCATGGTGGGGGCAGACAACACAACACGAGCGGTCCTTTTGCAGATATTCTGTTTTGTCATATGTTCCACGTCTTTCTCTCTGCAGGAGGAAGGGGTGCAACGAACTCGTCTGGAGGAGGAGAAACGGAAGGAAGTGACGTCCCATTTCCAGGTGACACTGAACGACATCCAGGCTCAGATGGAGCAGCACAACGAGAGGAATGCCAGTCTTCGACAAGAGAATGCAGAGCTGGCTGAGAAACTGAAGAAGCTCTATGAGCAGTACAAACTAAGAGAAGAGGTACATACTGCATGTTTTAAGTGGAGTGTGTGAGTTCACTTTTATTTCAAACTGCAATGTCTTCGCTCACAAGCATGTCAGTTTTCCACATTTTTACAGGATGTGTAACAGAATTTTTCTTTCTGACCCTGTAACCAGCACATAGACAAAGTGGTAAAACACAAAGACCTGCAGCAACAGCTGGTGGACGCCAAGCTTCACCAGGCTCAGGAGCTGCTGAAGGAGTCAGAGGAGCGCCACGACAGAGAGAAAGAATTTGTAATTATCCACCTAACAGGCATTCATACAGTACATTCACAAAATACAAACACAAGCATGTCCTTTGGTTCTGTTGTTATACAGAAATATTTTTCCCCTGTCTTCTCAGCTGCTGAAAGAAGCAGTCGAGTCTCAAAGGATGTGTGAATTGATGAAGCAGCAGGAAGTTCACCTCAAACAGCAGGTTTCCCATCAGTCTTTGCTCTCCACATTTACAGCTCGACCATGATAAAGTTTTTGTTTTGCGACAAGCATCTTTACATGATCGAACCCATGTTGTGTTGTTTTCCAGCTCTCGCTGTACACAGAGAAGTTTGAAGAGTTTCAGACCACTTTGTCCAAGAGCAATGAGGTCTTCACCACATTCAAACAGGAGATGGAGAAGGTGAGCTGGGTGTGCTACTCTGAGAGTGTACAATACAGAGGAGGAGTAATCGTATGTAGCTTTTTCTGGAGGTGATGGCCTTGTTTTCTTTGTGTTGCAGATGACTAAAAAGATCAAAAAGCTGGAGAAGGAGACGGCCATGTATCGGTCCAGGTGGGAGAGCAGCAACAAGGCTCTTCTGGATATGTCAGAGGAGGTAGAGCTGCTTTTTGTTTTTATTCAGTTCAATTCAGTTTTATTTATATAGTGCCACATCATAACAAAGTTATCTCATGGGATTTTCCATATAGAGCAGGTCTAGACCAACTCTTTATTGGGTATCATCTGCATAATAATGGAAATTGATGGTGTGTGTCCTAATGATATTGCCTAGAGGAAGCATATATAAGGTGAATTGAATTGGTCCAAGCACAGAACCTTGTGCAATGCCGTGACTAACTTTGGCGTGCATTGACGATTCATCATTAACATGAACAAACTGATATCGATCTGATATATAGGACTTAAACCACCTTAGTGCTGCACCTTTAATGCCAAGTAAATGTTCTCTGTAATAGAATGTGATAGTCAGCGATATTAAATGCAGCACTAAGATCTAACAAGACAAGTACAGAGACAAGTCCTTTTATCTGATGCAATTAGAAGGTCATTTGTAAATTTCACCAGTGCTGTGTCTGTGCTATGATGCACTCTAAATCCTGACTGAAAATCCTCAAACAACTTATTGTTGTGTACGAATTCACAAAAATGGTTTGCGCCTGCTTTCTCAAGGACCTTGGAGAGAAAGGGAGGATAAGATATAGGTCTGTAGTTCGATAAAACACCTGGATCCAGAGTGGGCTTTTTAAGAAGCGGTTTAATTACAGCTACTGTAAAGGACTGTGGCGGTGCTAACTAAGGGTACAACTTCTTTTAGCAGCCTAGTTGGGATGGGATCTAAGAGACACACTGAATGCTTAGATGAAGAAATCATTGAAGTTAGTTGATGAGAGAAATGCTTTTGTCTAAATGTCTAAATATGTATATCAGGTTTTACAGTTGCTTCTAGGATTCCTGTGTTTAAAGATAAGTCGGTACCACCTGAGGGCAGGAGGTGCTGAATTTTGTCTCTAATAGTTAGAATTTTATCATTAACGAAGCTCATGAAGTCTACAAGGAAGATCTACAGGAACACATGGCTCAATAGAGTTGTGTCTCTCTTTCAGCCTGGCTACAGCCCTGAACAGAAACCTGGGGTTGTTCTTATTTTCCTCTATTAATGATGAGTAGTAGGCTGCTCGGGTTACTACGGAGGGCCTTCCTATAAATTTTAAGACTATCTTGCCAGATTGAACGTGATTCTTCCAGATTGGTGGAATGCCATTTCCTTTCAGAGTAGCGTAATGTTTCAAGTTTACGTAATGTTAAATTGTTTGTGTGGCTTCCTTTTCTTTTTAAAAAGTCTGATCAATATCACAACAATGTTTTTCTTTTCAAGAAGGTGTCCATTGACATTATTATTATTATTATTAATATTATTATTTTTATTATTGATGCCATACCTGTGTCAGCCTCTCATTCATTACAAAGATATGCTGTTTGCTAAATGTTTAGTGGATCCCATATTAATCCATCTAAACAAGTGTTAGGTATCCAGAAAGTGCATTTTATTACTAGGAATTTGCCTGGTTCTTACCTACTAACTGACTGCACTAAAACATTAAAATTTTTGTATTGATTTTTTTCTGTTCCTTTGTATTGTTTGTTGTAGGTGATGTAATTACCCAAAAATGTAGTGATTTCTTATCTGCTAGAAATGACACCTTCCTTTTCTACCGACCCACCGAAACTAGGCTAAATGTGTTCCTGCATCATGCTCTCCTGAGCCAATGCTACTCTGAGCTATGGGAGTTTTGTAAGAAAACAAATTGAGGGAAGCCTACAAATCCATGCCATAGCTGATATCATGGTTTTTATGTTATTGTTTTCCATGTGCTCCACTCTAGGAAGTGTTAAATGTTTTGTTTTTTTTTAGATTTGAAGTACTTTATGATAAATTTCTTTCCACAGGACCAAGAAGGCCATGCTTATGTTAAAATAAACATTTGGTCTAATTGTTGATGTTTTTTGTTCTTCACTTTTGGTTATAGTAAAGCTGGTGTTAAATTTCATTTTGATTGGCATTAAATAAGTCTTAAATCTAACTTGCCTTAAGCTGTAGGCTTGTCAGTTTGTCTCCCAGATTGTGTCAGTGCAGATAACTATTATACCTTGTGTGTGCTTTGCCTCCAGAAATCTGTGCGGGACCGTGAGTTCGAGGCGCTTCAGGGTAAAGTCCATCGGCTGGAGAAGCTGCGGCGGGCACTAAAAGTGGAACGCAACGAGCTCAACAAGAAGGTTCAGAACCTCAGTGATCCACACAGTGGCACTGCGGGAGCCCCCACCTCCGACCTAGGGACAGAATCTCCCTCTCCACCACCTACAGACTCTTTGATGGAGCCAAGCAGCCACCCTGTCCCAGACACCACCCCCTGCTCCCAGTCCTGCCACTCTGACCCAGAACTGGACACAGGCGGATTGATGCTACTAGAAGCAGCGAAGGCACAGCCCATCACTGCACAGGAATGAAGCAATTCTGCTGCATACAGTCTCCTTTATCCCCTCCAGCATCAAGCCACCAGCCTGCAAGCCACTGCTCCTCTGCTGGATGAAGTGGATGATAAAAACGGGTCCAGATGCAGATCAGATAGCAAGGTTCATTTGTGTCCTCCCAGCATGCTCTGCAGGTTTTATCAAGGTGAAGAGAAGATGGTCCCTCAGCTGTCAGAACATTTACATGCATACCAAAACTAAGTTACTGTGACTAACCTGATTCAGGTAATAGTTTGATTAAAGAAATCCATATGGTTCACAATAACTTCATCTGCCCAATTATTAGATGTGCATTTCAGTCTGCTTAATTTCCACAGGCAGCCTATGAAACATCTTATTAGCATCACAAAGTAGAGGAGGAAGAGTGGGAGATTTATTTGTTTTTGGTGTTTGATTTTTAAGTTACATTTATTAGTCATAAAATTACCAATTGACAAGACAAAGAGGTGTGTGCCCCCCCCCCCCAGTTTCAAACTAAAATGTCTTTAGCTAATCCAATTCTTAACATAAATAGAAGAGAGAATTTTACATAATTATTGAAGGAAATTTCTCATCCTGCCGTTATTTGTTTTGTTTTTTTAACATAGCTCAGATGTTAAGAACACTTCACAATATTTGTTTCACCAGAGTTTTGAGTTCTTGAAAACATTTTAGGGAAATATGTGATTTTTTTTGTTTGTTCATTTTCCGTAGGGCTTGATTTTGTGGTCTGTATTTATTGTTTGAAACATGGTCTCTAATTGAAATGTATGTATCTTACAGGGCACCATTATAAAAAATAAATGAGTTTATTTTTTATTAATTTAGAAAATGTTTAATGGTGTTATGTTTATGACAACTCTTCATTCCTAACCTTTCTCAGTCAGTTGCCCTTAGCTACATTTGTCTTACATGTGTTTCAGTCTGTTTATAACCTTGTAATGATGACTACTTGAAACTTGTATTATTCTATCTTTGTGCATTGGTATCGTTGGTGTATGTGCTATGATTGTCTTTTCCCACCCCTGGTAATTGCAGTAGCCTGTAATCAGGTTTCAACTAGAAAATATTTATCTCTATGCAACGCTTGCCTCTTGGTTTAATTCTGTGGCAGTCTGAACTGACAGGCACTTAGCTGAGAATGTATATCCACTGTCCTGCATGGATGTATTGTATTGACAGACAACATATCTCACAGCAGAACTCTATTTTTCTTTATGATTGAACTCTGTTAATTGCCTCTCAACTATTGTTTGACATTGAACGTAATGTGCATTTCCCCGATGCTTTTAAAAGTCTCTGCAGTGATTGTGCAGAGTGGGAATAAGAAGAGAAAATCAAAGAAAATGTTATTGGACTACTGCATTGTAGTTTCACTCCTAAACCATCCATTTCCCTTCAGTCATTCTCATGTACTACTTAATATGTAGCAGTGGTAACAATTTACAGAAGAAGTCATTTTCTACTTAGAGAAAATGAACTGGCAATCTTAATTTCTTCCATTGTAACCCCAGATTCATTGTAGGGGGTGTGGGGGTTCATTGACCCTAAGGAACCAAAGATGTTTCCTTTTTTTGTCTTTTGCAGTACTTTTATCTGGCCATGTATATTTAGTTTCTTGTTCAATAAAATATTCAACAGTTCCTTGATTGACCTGGTTGGATTATTTTCAAAAGACTAAAGGTGAAAAGGCACGTTTCAATATGAGAAAGTTATATGCAAAAGCATGAACCTGCAGCTCATTCTATGTCAGCTGTCAGACTCTCAGATTTGTGCCCCATCAGGTGACAAAACCACATTTGAAGACTGACCTAAGAAATGCAGTCAGATGTTTTTTTCTTGGTTACATTGCACAGAATTTAATCATTGATCATTTAATCGCAGTCAATTTGTCTTAAATATATAATGTTCCATATATTATATCATTCATCTACAAACCTTCAAAACCTGGACAAAAACACTCAAAACGTTCTGGATGGATAGATGCCGCTAGAGGTTATTGAGAAAATAGTGATTTAAGTAGTACTTCAGGTGAACTGACTATTTAAATAGCCCAAGATCATCCCGGAAAATCCTCTCGGTACGTAATGATGGTTTATCTAACTGCAGTAACCTCTGTACCTCTGGTACAATAAAAATATATTTTAATTGTTTCCATATTTTGTTATTTATGGGAACGCATTCATGGGCACAATATTGGTGCTACCTGCTAGAGTGGAGTAACGGTTAGAGGGCGCACTAACATCATCTTGCCGTTTGACGCAGGAAATACGTCACATTCCTTTTCCGCCGCAGTTCCGGCGCCTGAAACACGAGTGTTCATCTTTTCTCTCTTTAGGGGAAGCGTAGTGAAAATTCTGGACCGAGTGGCAACACTTATTTGAGAAAAATGGTTAGTATATCCCTTGGTGGTCGTCTGCTACGAGTTATAACTTTCCCAGAATAATGCTCGTTGTCTTGTTGAGACTGTTAGCTCGAGTTTAGCTAACATATCTACCCTGGCTAACGTTAGCTTAGCTTTTCAATGAGCCAACATTAATGTCGACTTTTTGGGACGCAACTAGTCCCTCACCGTTGCCACTATGTACAAAAAAAAAGACACCGAATCGAGCGGCTCGATCGGGATTGAAGGTGCTATTACTTTACTCACAGATCGGTCCAGCGGTTTTCACGCAAATTCTATAAAGAAAAATGTTAGCTACTGTTAGTGGCATGATATGAATGATGCAAGATGATTCAGCGGCAGCTGGTAGAACTGTACAGGTGTACTATGTAAGCACAAACAAGTGAACCTAACACGAATAATGCCAGCTGGGTTGTCATCAAAAGACCACAGCCCCAATATGTTTCCTTATTAAAAAACCTCATAACACTTAATTGAATGACCTGAACATTTGAAGACATGGAAGTATTGTTACCTTTAATGGACAGCTGAAGGTCTTTTCTAAATCGGTGAGACTGCCCACATGCTGATGTACACTCATCTCCACAGAAACCCATCCTGCTCCAGGGCCACGAGAGGTCCATCACTCAAATCAAGTACAATAGAGAAGGAGACCTGCTCTTCTCTGTAGCTAAAGACACGGTAAGATGATAGTAATTAAGATGTGCTCTGGCTGGCATCATATTATTCCACATGCATTCATATATTTGGTATACCTATTGTAATGTATCCACTGTAGGTAACAAACGTGTGGTACTCTGTCAATGGTGAGAGACTTGGCACCTACAATGGACACACGGGAGCAGTGTGGTGTGTTGACTGTGACTGTATCCTTTTTCAAAAACTACACTATGATACATATATATATATATATTTTTTTTTTTTCCTCAAACAAGTATAACGTTTGATCCTGTATTCATGTGATAGTTGTGCTAGCTGTGCTAGCTGGAGTTGTAAATGTTAGGCTCCTTAACATGTCCTCTCTCAGGGGACACTAAAAACGTATTGACGGGATCAGCAGACAACAGCTGTCGACTGTGGGACTGTGAGACCGGTAGGTAAAAACAAGCTGCAGCAAACGAGAGGTGTGTGTCGTTCTGTGATTGACAATTTCTCCAGGCTGTCGGATGAGACTTTTGTACGCGCAGATTTCAGTGTCAGATTGTGCATTCTATATACACTAACACCTGTGCCTCTGCCACACCCACCCCCGTTCTGCACAGGCAAACAGCTGGCCCTGCTCAACACCAACTCTGCTGTCAGAACGTGTGGCTTCGACTTCAGCGGTAACATCATCATGTTCTCCACTGACAAGCAGATGGGTTACCAGTGCTTCCTGAACTTCTTTGACCTGAGGGATCCACAGCAGATTGGTACATACCACACAGTGCTCACACTTATTTTATTCAGCTGACACTTTTATTCTGTTTACCAGGACGTTGTTGACTAGACTAAAGAAACCAAGCTCCCAGGAAGTGCGCCAGGCTTTGAAGGCAATTTGACATAGTGGCCAAACTGTCTAATTACAACTTCTGGGTCCATCACATGGTGCATACTGGCCCCAAAAGACACTTTCCCATAGACGTGAACTGTGAAAGAGATGTCTGTAAATCAGCAGATACCTTTTCTTTTAAGGTACATGAACTAGCCAGTACGAACACTTAAATAACCATTATTTAAATCATAATGTCCGAAAAGTTGTAAAAATTCATTAATAGCTGAATCCAGAGTTTGCTCTGTGGGCTGCACAATGCGGAATCTATGCTGAGGATTTGGGTAATTTTATACCTTGAAGTCTAACTTTTTTGCCTCCATGCACCACTGACCAACTTTCATAGTCATGGGCCCCGCCTCCGATGCTGTATCCAGTTCTCTTTATACATCAGTTAAAGAAACATGGCAGCCACATCCAGCTTTTACCAGCATTAATTAGATTGCTACATATGCATTGTATGAATTTGAAACACATTTATGTAAGATGATTGAAAATCATTGTTTTGCAAATCAGTGTATGTTTTGAAATGACAAAGTAAAAACTGAAATATTCCACTGCAGACACAATGGCGCTCTTTATCAGTATGTAAAAAAGTGATGAGGTCACAAGTCATTTACATTTAGGAGGACATCTTTCTGAGCCACCTGATGTATTTATACCTGTCTGAGAATACAGTATATTGATCAGCATGAATGTGGCTCCTCTAAGTGGTATAATGAGTGAGTCTCTCCCTCTGTCTCTCTGCAGAGGACAACCAGCCCTACCTGTCGATACCGTGCAGCGACCACAAGATTACCAGTGCTGTGTGGGGACCTCTGGGAGAGTTCGTCATTGCTGGCCATGAAAACGGAGAGTTCAACCAGTTCAGTGCTAAGGTTGGACAAACACTTGTTTGTCTGGGAACACAATACTAGTACTAGTAAACCAATCTGATATTGCTTATGGAGCCAAAATCAATATAGTAGAATGGGAAATGCCTTAATACACTGCTCAAAAAAATGAAAGGGGCACTTTTTAAGCAGAGTATAGCATCAAGTCAATTAACCTTCTGGAATATTGATCTGGTCAGTTAAGTAGCAGAGGGGGTTGTTAATGGGTTTCAGCTGCTTTGGTGGTAATGAAATTAACAACAGGTGCGCTAGAGGGGCAACAATGAGACGACCCCCAAAACAGGAATGGTTTTACATTTGGAGTCCACTGCCCCCTCATCCTTTCTGCCTGTTTTCACTAGTTTTGCATTTGGCTAGGGTCAGTGTCACTACTGGTAGCATGAGGTTACACCTGGACCCTACAAAGGTTGCACAGGCAGTCCAACTCTTCCAGGATGCCACATCAATACATGTGTCATTGCCTGAAGGTTTGCTGTGTCTAACAGCACAGTCTCAAGAGCATGGAGGAGATTCCAGGAGACAGGCAGTTACTCGAGGAGAGCTGGACAGGGCCGTAGAAGGTCCTTAACCCAGCAACAGGACCGGTATCTGCTCCTTTGTGCAAGGAGCACTGGAACAGGATGAGCACTGCCAGAGCCCTACAAAATGACCTCCAGCAAGGTTTGGTGGTGGTGTCAGTGATGGTCTGGGAAGGCATATCCATGGAGGGACGCACAGACCTCTACAGGCTAGACAACGGCACCCTGACTACCATTAGGTATCAGGATGAAATCCTTGGACCCATTGTCAGAACCTAGGCTGGTGCAGTGGGTCCTGGGTTCCTCCTGGTGCACGACAATGCCTCATGTGGCGAGAGTATGCAGGCAGTTCCTGGAGGATGAAGGAATTGATACCATTGACTGGACCCCACGCTCGCCTGACCTAAATCCAATAGAACACCTCTGGGACATTATGTTTCGGTCCATCCGACGCTGCCGGGTTGCACCTCAGAATGCCCAGGAGCTCAGTGATGACCCTGGTCCAGATCTGGGAGGAGATACCACAGGACACGTTGTCAGGAATGCATACAAGCATGTGTGGGCCATACAAACTGAGTACCATTTTGAGTTGCTGTAATGAAATTTCAGCAAAATGGACTAGCCTGCCGCATCATTTCTTCACTTTGATTTTCGGGGTGTCTTTGAATTGAACCCTCTGTTGGTTGATCATATTCATTTCCATCAAACGATGTGGCATCTTTTCATTCCTAACACATTACCCAGTCCATATAAGTGTAGATATTGTCATTATTCTTTATTTTTCAGAGATTCTTAAATAGCGAGGCTGAAGCAAAGTTCTCAAATATTATGAGATTGATTGAGTCAAACAGCTTTGACTGCTCTTTAAATGACATGGTTGAAAAGTTCAACAACACCATGTCATC